>JAJLWK010000275.1:0-18275 GCA_030570675.1 Myxozyma neglecta | reverse complement strand
TGGTCGTATAATTATCCATGTCGCACGACGCTAACGAAAAGCAACGGTAAAAGACGATCAAAACAAAGAGCGCGAACACCGCTTTGACCACAACGATCAAAAACGAGTACTCGAACTCGGAGACTGTATCAACAACAATTTGGTACATGTTGTTGAGAAAGCTGAAAAAGAGCATAAAAAACGCAAAGAAATCCATGGCTGTTGGTGACTCTGCTGTTGGTGGGAAGTAAACAAGAGATCGCGGGAGGGCGGACGCGCCTGTTCAGATTCTCAACTGGGAAAACTCCATCGGCGAAACCGCCGCACCTTGGAACTTCATTTCTCCCAACGCGTCTAGTCGACGCCTTATTGTCTACTTGGTCTGTTTTTCAACAGCCAACTTGGAGAGGCTTGAGGTTCTAAGGTTATATGTAGATTTAAGAATAACGTTGCTATAACGGAAGCAGAACTTTTCGTAGACCGTAGCAATGCTGCTTTGATAGCTGCGTAAATAGATCTGCTCGATATATCCGTACATTCTAGCAAGGAATAACTACTCCTTCTGCAGTGGCTGAAGAGAGAATACTTTGTGAATCTCGATTCTCTAGTTTGATATTTCACATTACATCTTACTTGTTCCCTATATGGAAAAATGCATGCAAAAAAATGACGCTCATGCCGCATTAACTTCTGTCCGTCCGTTTTCTTTATGACGTCCCAAGATCGCTGTATTTGGGTGGACATGTTTGGGCGCCTTTAAGGACCGTTGGTGGACATGTAGGAAACTATTGATAGAAATTTACAATCAAAAATTAGTTGTAAACTTGATAAAGTCATCGACAGTGCGAGAAAGGCTGGTACGAGTAACTTCAATTCAGATAAGCGACCGAGCAACTCATCTACCCCGCAGGTTAGTAAGAATAGGAGAAACTGTTATTCTACAAGCTACATATCGTGTGCTTTTTCTTTACGTCGAATGAGAGTCCGAGTTAAGATAATTGTTCATAAATTGACATCCATCTGTCATTCATCGAACATTGAAGGTAGTCATGTACGTCACCCGACTAGACATTCGCATCGCTATGTCTGCTTAGACAAACACTCTCTGACAATGCTTATCTATGAAATTGGCAATTATTAAATGAAGCTAAGTAAAGAAAGGCCCCTTATAACCCGATCTATATTAAAGCATGAATATGCAAGTTCCCTTGAAAGCGTCATTTGTTGGCTGGAGTTTGTTTATACCTATGTTATACGATGCCTTCTGGGCTGAAAAGTCAACTCGTTCGCAAATATATTACAAGTGACGAAAGCCATCCACATTTTGCATTATTCAACATCAGAGGCTACACAAAAATGGGAAGAGCTATAGAAGTTCAATAGAAGCAATGGAGTAACGCTTAGCTGTCCCAAAATATTCGCAACGCCAATATATGTTCAACTTTTTTCTTATTTTTTATCTGTAAAGTTATAGCTCGAGTCATAAGCATGAGTAAATTTAAGTTAAGCCCTATCGTAAGTACAATGATATTTTATTGATAACTGTACACAATTCAACCATGGTTCCACTCTACGCCGATTTTTTCGCCTTAGCCAAGGCCTTCTTAACCTCGTACCGTCGCTATAATCAATATTAGCAATCCGTCAATTTGAATAAAACCGAATACAAATTGATAAAACATACCTGCTTCTTCAAAATCAAAACCTGGAATCGCTGGAAGTCAGACAATCCCCATCTTATCTCACGGCTCTTAATCTTCTGAGCCCAGGAGCTCTTGGCCCACTTCTCGTCGATGGAAGACTCAGCCCACTTCTTGGAGACGGTGGCACTGCGGGCACCGCGGGGAAGCTTAGCGACGACGAGGGGAGTGAGAGTGACGTGAGCGAGAGCCAAAGCCTGTCTGGCGACACCAGTGGAAGGACCATCGACAAGGATCTGTTGCCGTTAGCATCTGTTTTACACTTGTCCTGTTTCCTTCTTCTGTCTTCTTTTCATATTATTTCTTTTATTTTCATCCCATCCTTAATTTTCGAACTTCACGGGAACACATACGCGCTTGTGGTCAATGATCTCAGAGACGGCAGCGAGCTTGCCGGCGTCGGGTCCCTTGGTGATGAGGACGACACGACCGGTCTCAACGAGACGCCACTGAGGGCCCTGAACTGATGTGACTTCGGCCATTGCTGAATTTGTTGTTGGAGTGGTGGTTTGCGGGTTGTCGACGATACGGTTGCTGCCTGGTGTAGTCTGCCAGAACGCGAGTCTGGTCTACGCCGCTCTCTGCGTGCGCGGCGGGCCACGCCGCGCGATGAGCCAAAAACACAGTCACAAAGTCAAGTAGGGCTCAACCCTACCTACAAACCCCTTATATTATGTACATATTAGCATACTTCAATTTTTGTTTTTAGTGATTCAGGATTACTTGTCTAGCCTGTTTGTTCTGTGTTAGAAACTAGTTTTGGTGATGTACACAATGTAATACAATACTAATAAACGATACATCTCTATTCTTGAAAGTAATTGCAGCAGCAATCTAATCACAAATATGATGATATAATTTGCGCTTGAGAGCCTTTACTCTGAGAATATTGCCTATTCTCGCTATGGAGTATTGGTAGTATGCGACTAATTTTTATCTGACTTGTGCATTATTGCTGGTCGTAATTTCCTGGGGTTTGAAACTAAACAGCATTCGTGGATTTACCAATTTATGTTATGTCTTGATATACTACATTGTAACTAGAAACAACCAAACCATCAAACAAATAACAGACAACGGAGACAAAATTAAAAACAACGCAACGACGATAACAAGAACATAAACGTAAAGGAAACAACTAGGAAACTTAACGCCTGCAGTTGCACTTGCATTCAGGCACCAAGTGGATTATGTAGATAAGAAGGATTGACGAGTGCCGACCCGCGACGATAGGTGGCCGCTTCTTGAATACTAGTACATGCACTATCTGTGAACAGTGAAAGGAAACATCAGACCATGCTAAATCAAAACAAATTACCCCAAGAGTCTCTTGTTTAGCCACTTAGGTGAAGTGGATAATCAAGGGAATGATAATAATTAGAATGAGCGCAATTATACCACTATAATCCAACGTTAGTATCTTTTATCTATATTCTATAGATGGCTTCCATACCCAATCAAGCACGCACGCATCTTCATGTCCTTCCACCACATGTTTTTCCGTGCGCGATTCGCTCCACGTCTAAATCCCTGAGCAGATACAACAAGGTTATCTGTCTTGCCGCGCAGATCGGTAATTCCCTCGCCTCGTTTGGTGACAAGCTCGATGTTGTTGCGCATGATGTCGACAGTGTTGTCAAGTTGCTAGATCCGCGTGCACCGTCAGCATCCCTGTTTACCCGAAACTAACTAATACATCGCTCATCACTTACAGCCTGAATCGCAGCAGTCTTGCTCGGCCCGGCAGGATCAGTTGTAGTGCCATCTGAGGCCGACACATATGGGTCGTAAGGTGTTAAGTTCGATGCCATCGCGCTCTTTCTACCGGTCGTTTCCGAAGTGCTGGTACAAGTTCCTTCTTATATTGATAACTAGTTAAATTGCACTCGGCTGTATCCAACAATTGTCGTTCGTCAGACTACTTGATGAAATAACAGAGATGCAGCAGCAGTGAATGATCCAGAAAGCAGTAAGCGGCTAGGAAATTAAGCTGCAACGAGGGGCGCCCGGGATCCACGCCACAATTATTTCGCGAACCGCACAAAGTGGCGGTGTGGCTCAGTCTACACATAAACCCTCTCTATTTTTGTTTACTCATTGACCTCTACCACATTTACGCGCCAGCCTCGGTCAGGGAGATGATGCATGCGTACTCTAAAATATATATTTAGCAATTACCAACGCCTCCGTACTTACATTTTTTTTCCTTCCCAATGTCCATAATAAACAAGATTTCATTTCAGTGAATTTGCAATGTCACGAAGCACTGGTCGCGCTTCCAGCGCTCGCGTCTTACTCACTGTCCATTGTCGCTGTTTCTTTTCATTTTGACCAGCTCCTGTATTCTTATATTCTCCCATCCTGTGCATCATATGCGCGTTCATCGGTGCCCTGTAAACCCAGCTCTTTCCCTCAACGAGATCGAAAAACTTTCCAAGCATAGCCACTTGCTTCAACGTCGAACGCGATCCAAAAATAATGAGTTTGCTTCGCGCCCGTGTGAAGGTCACGTTCATTCTTCGCCACTCCGTCAGCAGTTCGCCAACTTTTTTTTCGGCATTCGATCGAACCAAAGAAATGATTACGCATTCCTTGTCTCGTCCTTGAAATTTATCAACTGTTTGCAGCTCTAAGTCTTTATACTGTGCTAAACCTTGACTGATTAGTTTCAGCTGTGCCCGGTATATAGATATGATTCCGATATTTTGTTCGCTGACTCCGCTGAGTAGTAGCGCAATGGTCACCTACTTCATTAGCTCAGATTTTATTATGTTTCAACGACAAGTTTATACCTGTTGAATCATGCTCGCTTCGACTTCATTCTGGACTCGGTCACCTCTAATAATTTCTGTCCCAGGAATATTGTCTGTATCCACGAACCTGACTCTAGCACTAAAATCTATGTCAACTTTCTACCTTCTATGGTTTATTTGTAGCATACTTCTCGTTCAATAGTTCCCTGATCCAGCATTTGCCGACACAAGTAGTTCCGACTTGATGTAGTTCTTTCATTCCTCTTTCCATGTTGGGCACAGCAAGTGTCTGAGCTGCAACCTCTGCAGATCCACATTTTAATCTACCCCCGTAAACAAGCACATTTGATAGACTCATAATATCTTCACACATTCGATACTGATGCTCCAGCGTAACAACAGCTTCTGAGTGTGCTTCTGAGAGGATCTTAAACAAACTTGCATCAAGACCAGCCGCTTTTGCTTGTTTGTCACGGACCAAAGGTGATAACTGGTAATCATCTCCAACAAGAATGAACTTGTCTGCAGATCTTAATGGGCCGACACAAATGGGAAGGGTTACTTGGGACGCTTCGTCCACGATACAGTAATCAAATCGGCGTTTCATGAACAGTGGGTTGCTGATACCGAGACATGTAGTTGCGACTATAGGCGAGTCAAAATAATAATGCTTGAGGTCAGTGAAATTTTCTGGTAGCTTTTCTTGTGTAATTGCAAATTTTCTGACTTCCGGGTGTATCTAGATTATTGTTTTGTCAGTAAATCAGTCATATAGCTTAAAATAGATGCATACCTTATTGACAGGACCCAGTCTTAAGACACTTGAAGCTCGAGATCGAATTTTTAATAATATATTGTCTACAGCAGTATGCGTGTAAGATGTCAGCAGAATTGATTTTCCTCGAGCCAGCAACGTTTCAATTATTTGAATGATCGTAGTTGTCTTTCCACTTCCGGGCATTCCCATAATTAGTGCATAGTCCTCAGCTACATCACGTTAATTCAGGTCAAAATTTACACATACATGAATACCCTACCAGCTAAAATCCGTTTGATTGCTCGCATTTGATCAATATTCAAGTTCAGAGTTTGTGGTACCGCACTCTCATCGATAGCTTTAAACACAGGTGCCTCCAAATTGACGATCAAATGGCGCTGTCTTTCGCTTTCTTTCTGCAAAAGTAAAGTAATTATATTATTCCGTACCGTAGCCATGCCGCTACTGAACTCATCTTTATCCACGCGGTATCTAATATCTTTTGCAATGCTCGTTTTCTTTGAGTGATTTGTTGAGTCGAACTCACGGTCTACTGATACTACCACCCAGTCGTGGCCGACTTCATTCAGAAATCCAGCACCGAGAGCAGGATGACCTTCTGTGTCAGAAACTAGAATGGGGTCTCCTGAATTGATTTGCAGGTCCATAAAAGACTCTGTCATAGGTACATCCGCACACCTAGAGAGTCGATATTGATATCGATTCATATTACCCACTCTTGCCTCATTAGACAAACTGCTCTTCGAATCGATTTTAAGAGCCGTAAAGCATCGACCAACCGCTTGCCTCTCATCTCCTGTCATCAACCAGACCTCATCTCGAAACCTTGAAATGTTCTTCTCTTCCAAATTCAGCAGATTATCCCAATGCAAAAGAAATCTCTTCTCGGCATCTCCTATATGCTCGGTGATACTCGCGTAGTCGGTAGTAGCCAACGGCTCATTTTCACCGTCGCTGGCCTTGTAATACAAGAAACACGCATTTTTTGTCGCGCAGAATTTGCATCTTGAAATATATCTCGTCAAGGGTATAGGTATACTGGGATTCTGCAGACTAAAAGCTACAAAATTCCGACTTCTTATCAGTGCACCAATCTCCATGTGCAACGCCGGGACAGTGATTGTCTCTGAGAAATCCAGGTAGTAAAGGATGCCCTGCACAACTGGTATTTCATATCTATCAGAAAGCATTAAGGTATATAAGATCGTCTGAGCTCGGTGATTTGCAATCTGACTTTTCTTTCCTGTTTTGATTTCGAAAGGCATGGTGCTAATGTATTCACCGCCGATTTTGCCAGATATCGTCATATCGATATTACCTTTCAAACCATACATAGGTGACCAAATTCTCTCTTCGGATTCCACAGTGCCAACTATTGATACTTCCGTAGATGGCAGTGGTCGCTAAGAAGAATTAACATTATATAAAAATTTAAGGAGTAGTGTACTCACTTTTTGCAAGGCAGCGACATGCCTTTCAGCCCAGACTTGCATCAATGGGTATCTCTCTCTCACGTGCTTCCATACTGATTTCAAAGGCTCCATGACGAAAAACAAATCCTCAATATATCGTGAAATGATACTTTTTAAAGTCTGGTCCATAAATTCCGATGAGAAATTTAGTTGGGCGATGCATTCTTGGAATAATTCGTGAACAATCTTTCCATAGGTCATTGCAGTATTTGACTCCATGGGACTTTTGATTCGTTGGCTCAGAACGGCTCGTCTTGTACACTCAAATGACTTTGAAACTGTTGTGATGGGTATCAACTGATCGGGCGTAGTGATTAGCAGGCCATGGTCGCGATCAACGACACATTGTCCGGATAAATCAAACTTGCCAACGACATTAACTATATCTCCGCTCTGAACAACTGACTCTGCCCAGTCATCTCGTAAAATGACGAGTAACTCCATTTCAGTAGACCCCTTGATTTCATGTACTGCGAGTCGTCTTTCAGACCTAATCCTTTGAAGCTTATTCAAATATTGACCATCCGTCACATCTTCGACAAGAAGCCGTTTGTAGCCGTCACCTTTCGTTTCTCTGTGCATTATTTTTGGTTGCTACAACCTTGTAATTAATTAAATGCATGTTAACAGAATAATTAAATACTCACTGTATTGGAAACTTCTTGTTTTGGTGTCGACTTTAATGGTCCGTTGCGTTCGAGTTGAGTTAGTAGTTTGTCAACTTCCACTGAATTGAAGTCGTCATCTGAAAACTCAAGATCGAACTCATCACTGTCAACTTTTGCTGGTTTATCTTCCACCAAATCATCTTCAAACGAAAGATCTTCAAATTCTTCAAATCCTGTTGGAGCTTTCGCTCCGTTTGAATTCTGTTCTTGTGAGTTTTCTAAATCAATTGTGACAGCCTCGAGCATTTCCTTGTTAGCTGATTTAGATTGCGCATGTTGTGTTGCCAAAGTAGCTTCTACTTTATCTAATAGCAAAAGATCAAAATCATCGTCGTCATCGCTAGTAAAGAAGTTCTCATCCTGATGGCTATCGGAAACTTTGTTCCATTTGTTTGATTGTTTCAAGTGTCTAGAATCAGTTGAATAGATATCTGAAGTTGATAGGCTTTGACTTTGATGTATCAGTGCAGGAATCTTGATTGGTTCTGTTCCGTTCTGATCGTTGGATACTGATAAGCTTCCTTTCTCATCAGTATGTAATGTATTTTTTCGCCGTCTCTTGCGATATGCAAGAGGCCATTCTGGATCGCAACTATTTGCTCGTCTGTGAATTCCTTCAGTATATTTACTGGGACTTAAATCCAATTTCCATTGTGCATTATAACGTCTGAGTAACTCTGTCGCAGGATCGGAAGTAGCTGAAGATTCATTTCGTGTCGGTATAGTACCTAATTGCTGATGTGTTTGTAATGGCGATCGAACATTGAGTATTGTAAGATCTGCAGATGCTGGAGACGATGACTCTACATGATCAGGCTCAGAAGAGAGCTGAGCTTGTGGATGGACTGTCCATGTGATACTTTCATCAGATGGTAGAGTTGTCGAGCGAACATGCTTTGTTGAAATCGTCGGTACATCTTTCGCGTTGGTGTTTGTAATAGTATTCAATATTTCTCCAGTTCGTCTTCTCGTTGGCGTCGTTAGTGACGTACTTCGACCAGCTAAACCATTCAAACGCGACGAAGGAGAAGCTTTTGATGGTTTGCTGGGAGACGCGTTCTCCTTCATAGATCCCGATTTTGCAGCGTGATTTCCTTAGATTTATGGATTATCTAACAATATAGCTTTCAATAGTGACAAAAGGCATGGCAACTAGTGGCAAGTACTTTTAGATACTTTCTATGCTTATTGTTTGCCCATGGAAGCTTACACTAGAATCTCCATACCAAAGACCTCAAGATTAGGGTTGAGACGCGTAGGCGCGTCAAGCACCAAATTAGCAAAATGTAAATAAGCCCCAACGGCGACTTTATTCTCTAATAAAGGTTATAACAAGTTTACAAAGTTCTGATTTATATTGCAGTAGCTATAGCTAACATTACAGATTGCACTCAATGCATCACTTCCAGTCACAACTGGAATTATTCTATTACGTCTACTATAATCACGAATACTAAATTCGTCTGCTAATCTGATGAGGCTGCAGCGTGAAAAAACGGTGCTTCAGCTTTTTAAGAAATCGCAATCAATGTTATGTGAATTGTGTCATTAATGGCATTCTTTGAGAAAAAAATGAGGTCAATGGCAGTATATTCACGCACAATATGGCTAATTAGATATTTGTGATCCCTTTTTAGATACTGTGCTTGTGAAAGTTACGGCAAATCAAGCTCTTTCTCTTGCGATTTTATTTTCATTAATCTTCTAGATCTCTAGAATTTAACATATATGAGCTCATTTGACGTTTAGATATCAAATCAAGCGTATGTAGATTGTTAACGGTGTGTTGACATCGAGTGTATTGACATCAAATTGCATGGACAGCATTTGAGAACAAATTTCAATAACCCAGCTGTGCCTGACTTTCTTTCTCAGCTTGAGATTTTAGGTATTCTACATCAGCGCGAGATAGGCTGTTTATTCTATATGTAACAACAATGGTACAGACGCGAATTTATCTTACCTTGTTATTTTACACACCTTTAGTACAAGTATCTATGATATTGAAAAAACCTAAAACTGTTTATCTAAAGGCCGACAGTACTACTCTTTATGGCCAAGTACACCGTGCAAGTTCCTGCCTAATTGTCGACTCATTATTAAAATTTCATTCATGCAACTTCACAAACGAACGGCCAAGTCACAGATCGTCTTTTAACGAGTTGTCACTTATGTGCATTGCTGACAAGATGAGAGTCTGCCATCATCATGTCATGGCATTCACGTGTGAACAACAAACAGATAGACGAGCAACTTGATTCTCGTCACAGCTTTCTGTATCAATCAATCGTCTGAGCTACTTGCTCGTGACGGTACCAAGAGCAATGTACAATGTGCCAGTTCTGCTACAACTTTTTTCTCTCGCAGTGACATCATAGAAAAAGAAAGGCGACAATTTTTAGTCTTTGCAAGGAGAAAGTTAAACCTTCCTCTTTCGTTTTAGCCTCATTACAAACAAGGTTTTTTAATCAGCAACTCGTGATCGGACGGCCTTTTGTTCCTCTGTACTAACTTTAAGGCCCAAGGGTAAAGTTTCATCTCGACTAAAAAACTGGTGAAGGTTGCAAATTAGGGACAGAACTTTGAATGAGAACAACTTTGTGTTTTGCCAACTGATAATCTACCGCATCTTAAGATTTTGAATAATTCATTGACTAAGTATATACATTCAAGTACACTTCAATAGTATTTTACATGAATCATTTCTAGAAATGAAGTAGCGACTCACAGTATACATGCAACGTGCAGATGCGCGCTAAGACAACATAATAGATATATCAAGAAAATAATGAAACCCACTCTGCTGTGAACTGACACATACAAAAACCAACACGATCTAGAAATACAAATTTCCGAGCACTTTAAAATCCCCATTTCAACCCTCACAATACCGTACTGACATTACATTAGATTATTAATTAAAAGACCAATATACATAAAACACCACCCAGACCATTAAAGAAAAGCAAAAAAGCGTATTTTAAAGAAAGAACATGCATAACTTGAATCATGAACGACGCTGAGTAGCCCAGCCCTTAAGCGCCATCAAGACCATAATCCACGACATTAATAATGCAACACTACCGACAGCAACATTCATAGTGAACATGCCGTCAAGTCCATAGTAGATCATGGCATTCACAACTTGCTCAGATGAGGCAACGAAAATGACACCACCTGCCATGAGGCAGAAAGAAGTCAAGACCTCGGTCATGGGGCGAAGAGGGTAATATGACTTGGGCGGGTTGTTGAACAGCGTGAGATATGTGATGGCACGGAAAACCGCACCGATGCAAAGTAAATAGCCCCATTGCATATGAATCTTCGTCGACAACTCAGTAGCCTGCTGATGCTGGCTCATCAAAACACCAGTGAAGAACACAGTAAATAGCGGGAATGGATTAAATGATCCGACTTCAGTTGTTTCAGCCGCATAAGGGTCCAAAGAGCCCGATGGCGTTGCATCGTGGCTCGATGAGCTCTCGCCGTTCACTGTGCGGCGACGTGGGAGAGAATATTTGATGGAGGCGTTGAAAAGTTTCCGAACTGAAGTAGACTCAAAAAGAAGACCACAGAGACCACCACCAATGTACATGAATGCAATAGAGGCATGCTGAAGATCTTTGTGCGACCACTTGCCATCTTTGTTACCAAGATGCTCCATAAAGATGTTGGTAATTCCGTAGAAAAAAATCAAACCAGATTCAACGGTTTCCATCGAGCATCGGAAAAAGCGCGCGCCTAAACTCATACGAGAAAGCGGCAATGATGGACGAACATTCCAAGCCCATCCAAGGTTTGCAAAAGCGCCCAAAACACGACCGAAAGTAAGAATTCCAAACCAGAAAAAAATAGAACCTTTGATGAAATGCGCAAGTAAACCGTAAACTTTGTCCTTCATACCCAAGTTTGTGGCGGTCACAATACCAGTCATAAGCTGGAAGAAACCAATCAAGATCATAGGACGGTTAAGGAGGGCGAAGATAACCGATACAGCAATAAAAAGAGATGAGAGAAGACGTTCGGGCAAAAGGGAAATGGCGCGACGTAAAGGCTCGAAGTACGTGGCAATAGTGTGCTGAACTCGATACTCAATGGTGAGAGGATGATGAGGAAGAGAGAGCTTCTCAAGATCATCGCTAGTCTCGAGAACATATTCACGACCTTCATCAGCATCGGTGTAAAGATAACCAAACTCAGATTTGTACAGATCATCGGCCTCATCTTCATATCCATCAAGAGTGACACTACCAAGTGATCCCGCATGGCCAGACTCGTGCGAAGCCCGCTCTTCCTGAACAGGATCATAGGTTGCAGGTTGTTTGCCATTAGCTCGCTTGTGAAGGGCCCAACCCAGTAATGTCTGGAAGAAACCAGCGCCAAAATGGAGTGCAAGCAGGAAGACAATCACCCAGCCAAAGGACGAGTGAACGTTACCGGGATAAAGATCTGGAGCACGGGCTTTGTAGATGACGGCAGGAACAAGGCCAATGGCGGTCACTGCAAGGAATAGTATGTGAATAGGAGTGTGAAGCGGAGATCGGGCAACAGAAAGCATGACAGAAATCGGAAGCAAGATCACGAAAGACAAAACCATCAAGCCAATGTGCATCAGGAGAACTGATCTCGATTCAACTGTGTTGAGAAACGACGTAGTATCATAGTTGAGAAAAAAGTCTGTAGCGTTGAAGGGAGTCATATGCATTCCGCCCATTGTAGCTGGAGAAGGGGGAGCGTCGGACTCGGGCTCATCACCATGTGCCGCTACCAACGCGGCGAGAACGACGACGGCGGAGAGAAATACGAGAGGACGCATTGAGAGAATGAGGTTGATCTGAAGGGAGGATTCGAAATCTGGGACGAATCAGTGGGAGGGAAGTAAAGAGGTGTCGAAAATAAACTGACTGAAGAAGAAATTCACAGCAGCGCAGCGTAGGTAGCTAAATAAGAGCCCAGACGATCCGGAGAACTGCTTTTGCGCAGAAGCGCGCGGAAGTCCGTACCAATCCCGAATCAGCCGGGCATAAGTGTCATACTTTTCTCGCATGGGGCAGCAAATGCGGTACCGCGTCACCCTTATGCTTTCCCATGTACTCAAAAACGATGCATACCTCTATGCATCAGCTATTACGCACTCCTGATTACGTTGCTACGGCTAACTAAGACAAGTGCTGTCGTGTGCCGGTTGGGAGGGATTGCGTATGCGAAGCTTTGCGAAATATGATTATGAATCCCGAGTTTGGCGCGCTGACAGCGGAGAAGTCCCAAGTGACGTAGCCCAAAACTTTATTGTTACCAGTCACAATATTTTATAAACCTTGATTGCTGAGCCGAGGAAATCCGGTCTCCGAACTCAAATGAAATCGACAAGGCAGACAGACGACTTTCCCAGACCTTTGTCTGAGGCAATCACTTTTGTAATAGCGCAAAAAGGCTAGCAGATGGCAGACAGATCTTCGTTCGCGCAGTGTTATTCGGGCTGTTTCCGATAGGCCGAGCAGCTAAGGGAATCTTCGTGTCAGACTTTGGTAATGAATTGTCTTGTTATACTTGCTAAATTCGTACATTGGCGTCCGACTTAACCCTGCCATCAGCTGAGCCGACGCAAATAAAGTTACAAGCTGCAGCTATTATTTTCTTTTTTCGCTCCCGGGAACATTCAGAAACTTTCACAAGACAGAGCCCTCGTCTCTGGGCTGTCGGCGCATTTGCTCATTGGCTGAGTCTTTCTCACCCTAAACCGACATCAGCTCATTTACCGTTTTAGGAACTCTGATTATTTACTACCCCTTGCGTAAGCGCCTTCCCGGCCGCACCGCGCTGCTTCATTAATGGCAAACATTCAATTTTCTTGCATGGTATCACTCTCGCTCTAACTACCACCCGTCTCCATTACTTCTCAAACGCCCATATTCCCGGCACTTCTGTGTTTGCAAAACATCTGAACTCGTTTTGCAATCCATTGCGGTGCTCAGGTCGGAAGTCCGTGCAGTGTACTCCGTAGCTCCGATATGTCCGTAAAATTACTTCAGCAACTTTCTGCCCCGTGCACACTGCAACTCGCTGACTCCCAGTTTTCGCCAATAGGACGCGCACTGTGATTGCGCTCTTGACTTGACACTCTTCGCTTAAGAACGGTGGGTCCACAAGTACAGCATCAAAAGCGCCTTTCACTGCCTCCGGCACTCGAGTTGGAGCATTAAAGTCATAGTGAACAAACTGCCGCGGTCCAAAAACCGCGAATCGGGCGTCATGTTCAAACACTACTGCGTGCACTTTTTTCGCTAATGATTTGGGCAGTGTTGGCAGTACTACCCTTGTAAGATACTGGTGCACTGTAGGCGCACTCAAAATTGCAATCTTCAAATCTGGCTTGCTTTCGTAGTCTGGCGCTTCATAAAGAGCGCCTTCTGTGGTTCCGTATGGGGCCAACTTCACTAACGGCGCAAGCACGTACATACTCAATCGATGTGCTGTTGCATCTGTATACCAAAACTGCGACAGGTTCCAGTCCTCCTCAAAGACTTCCATGTGCTTAAGTGCTTCTTCGTCTTCTGTTTCATCTTCTTCGTCGTCATCCTTTTCAAATGAAAACGTATCGATCGCGTCGAATCTTGCTTCAGCTTTCTTTTGTAGTTTCTCAAACGCTTCTAGTTTACTTGTCTGCGTTTTCTGGAAATCTTGGAGAAGTGCTAGTGTGTCCGCCGGTAATCTGTCTCTTTAATACTCTGATTCCTTCGCAAATAACGCGCAGGCATACCTAAGATCATCTTCTTCGTCGTCAAATTCTTTCTTGTCGCTCATTTCAAATCCTATTATTCTACTGTTCTTGTCAAACAATCAATGGATTGAAATTTTCAGTAACGCTTAACCTTGAACTATTGCGGTTTAGGGCTCGACCAAGTAAACTGTAATTTTTAGTAAGTCAGCAAGGTCAGTAGAGGGACTATCGATTAGAGCAAAGCTGTCTGAAAAACACTGTAGTACGTGCAAACACACAGGACGTTATAGATCAACCTGTCCGAGTAATGTAGAATAGTCCATTGATTCAATTTTTATTACAGTTATTGAATACAACATGTTCAGTAAAAAAAATTTAGATTTGGAGCCAGCCGGTTGAGAAAACTGCCTCTCTCTCTTTCAATACCTTTTGCTGGAGCCGTAAAACTTATACAAAGAGAACATCACATGAAGTCTACATGTTGTTTTAATGAAGAACACTTACATTATGTAGCAAAGAAACATCACAAAGCACTAGTCACAGAGATCCTATCAGAAGTGAAGTTATAAGTAAAAGTCCCATGTTGCGTCTCAATTGAACACGTTCCTCCCAGATCTCGCAGTCCTCCCAATCTCTTAACATTCTAGAAATATATTTTCCTACTTTTGAAAAATGAAGAATATGGACTATAGCTCTATGGACATTAAAAAGCCACTCTGATGGAGGACCAGTGATCTCTGAGTCGCTGGCAAGAAGCTCTCTAGTGCAAAGAAATTTCTGTAGGCAATTCCATTTCGGCTTGAGGGTATCGATCGTATATGTATTCAACCGATGGTCAACGGGAGTGAAGAATATTTCAAACAACCCAAAAATGGTATGACCAGTAGAGGAGAGTGTCAGTGCATTGTAGGGTTCATTAATTTTATCTCCCTCTATAACAGATGAAACGCCATAGTCAAGCATATTCAGAATCGCAAAAGTTACTTGCTTGAATTTGCCCTAGCTATTGTGCTGCATACAAATTGCTCGTTTCTCTCAACGCCTCCAAGTGAGTGAGACAAGATATGAACAACGTCGAGAGCATCGGCTTGTTGATTACAAAGTGGATCACCTCAGCTTTGATCCGTATGCATGCCTCTTCAATATCATATCTATTGGTGATAATGCATCTATGATGGTCACGAATCAGACAGATTTTCTTCGTCCTTGGTTTCATACTTTGCTGGAATCATTACTGCGAGTCGCCATAGTGGAAAACTAGTTGGATGAAATAGAGATAGGGGTTGAATAAGTGTCTGACTGGATGCTCTGACTAGTTTTAAGATTAGTAAAATTCAAAACTAGTACTTAAAGTTCTTTACTTGGTAAAGAAAAATATCTAAATAGATTGTCGGCAAAGTCCATGGTGGCGGTATATAGTTGATCAATATCAACCTCTGTGTCCATATCGCTACTGGGGTCATTAGCAATCCAAAACATAGAAATAAGCTTGTAAATATCTGCTTTTTCCGCCCATACTCAGAGAATACTCAACGTAAGTCTTACCAACTTGACACGATCGTACCCAGTATTGCGCCCTGTGCTGTCAATGTTTTCAAGGATTGCAAGCGTTGAATAAAATTTGTCTCTCGCTGCCTCAAAAACATCACGTTCGATTGGCTCTTGCTGCAGACATGCGTATATTGATACATTATATCGATATCATAGTCGCTATACCGATATATCTATATCGATATATCAAATTATATCGATATAGATATAAAATTGTATCGATATCGATATTAGAAGGCCCCAGTTATACCGATATCCATTTAAGGGTTAATTTGAGTAGGGTTATGCTTTGTTAGGATAATAATCATTATAATCAAGTCACCACCAATTCAAACAAATAGAGTTTTATAAAAAGGTTAGAGGTTATATGACTAGGCGATATCATTATAGCTATATCGATATAAAAATTACATGACTATATCGATATAAGGGCAAAAATATTGGCCGATATCGATATATGCATGTCTGTCTTGCTGCGAGTATACAAGAACGTCAGACACAGACTTAGGGTCATTAGACGTATCTCTTGAAGCCATAATAAGCGAAGATAATCCTGCTCTCACATAAATATTGTGGACGATTTCACAATATTGGTGGGCCACAAAATAAGACAGAATACCACATATATTATCTCATCACATCTTCATGTGATTTCGGTACAACGGCAAGGTGCTTGTTGGAGAATATACGTGTTGACATGGGGAGAGTCTGAATTACAAGTTCATATTCTTTATGCGTTAGTATGCTTACTTTTATTTCTTCTGAGTATATAAAAATAAATAATCGCTAACATTGTTACAATTTCATGAAGTTCATAGTGTTCACAGTTCTCTTTTGGAAGCCCCAGTTTGTGATTCACACGGTGTGACTCTCACCCTCCCACAAGGTTTTTTCAGGCGCGCTTGGACACGATTAAGGCTGCGTCCCGAACCGAAGGTTTTTGCCCTGGGAGCAAGCCGTGCACTGTAAAGTTCATCGCGAATATTCATTTTTTTATGACTATTGCCTTTATACTGTTTGCGCTATTTATTTGTTATGGATACAATAAATCGATGTGCTGTTTTTCAATCTAGATAGCTCGGTCGCTGCATTTTATTGTGCACGCGATACAGTTCCGTCATGTCCGACAATTCTACACTTTCACCTCATAATGCTCTTGAGACAAAGTCCAAAGAGTCAATTGCGATTGTTACCGATGAAGCTGATCCAGCCGAGATTACACTCGCAATCGCCAAATTGAAAACCATCAGGTCTGCATCGACTCGACAGCAAATGTACGCGTCTCTTGTCTGTCTTGATTCGTTTTATCTGACACACCTAGACTTGATACTTTGTTTGTAAATCTTTTACCATCAGACATCTGGCATCTAACTACACTACTTGGAGAAAGACAACTGCTCGTTGATATAGTTGCACTTCTTCCGAATGAAATTTTACTCATTGTTTTGCAATACGTCAATTCAGCCAGGGAGATTTTATCATGGCAACGAGTATCAAAACAATGGCGCGATCGTCTTTCCAACGAGTTTATTTGTACTCATTTAAAGCGCCTGGAATTTAAAGATGAAATACCTTCACAAAGACCTGAAGATATAGACATGTCTAAACATGATGCATTGAGGATGTGTACATTTCGCAGTATCGCAATTAAACAATCAAATCGACTAGCAACACGCAAAGAGATCTCTGATTTAAGACCAACAATTATGGCTTATTGGGGTGGGAGATTAGTTGTTTCTGGTTTCATGGTTGGATCCGACTTAAAATTCACAATTCTTTACGAACTGTTCTCTGATCGGCGATGGAAATTACAACAAAGCAGAGAAAGTTGGTATAACCTTACTTGCTCCGAAGATGTGTGCGCTGGTGTGACTTCTTTAGGCAAATGTAAGGTATGGAATGTTAAAAATCCATCTACATGTCAAGAACGTCAGCTTCTATCATCAAACACTAGAGACATGACATCTTCAAAGAAAATAATTGGCGTGATTACTTCTGATACTGAAATAATGATTTGGGACACTGGTGTCAATTATGAACTTTCCACAGATTTAATAACAGACTACATTGAATCACGAAAATCCAAAATTCACAAAATCGGACTTCACGCAGATCGTGAATATATTATTCTACTAATTTCAAAATCGATCAAAAACGAAAATGATTCTCAAATCGTTGTATTTGATTTTGACCAAAACCTGATTTGGAATTCTCCGCTAGCATTTTCTAGTGATACTAGAATTTTTAGACCTCTTGAACCTGATTACATTTACATTACATGTTCAGGTATTCGAACTCTGACAAAAGTCAATTTATCAAATTTTGAAACCAAAAAAATTGGCGGCTTTTTGACTTCTGGTGATTCTTTGATAGGTGTACCATTTCGCGATTCGATATTTATGTTGGAGGGATCTTATCTCACTCGATTGACTGTTACCTCATATAATGAGGTCGAAGATAAGTGGTCTTACTACGGAATTCTGTTTTCTCTTGACCAAACTTCCAAGATGTTTGATTTACAAGGCGATGGTCATTACATATGTGCCAGAATGGAGAGTGGAGTTTTAGTGTTTTCATTTAATTTGTTTGATTATCAAGGTTCTGGTGCTGCAAACAATGGAGTTGTTGAGTTTCTTAGATCTGATGAATAATG
>JAJLWK010000274.1:0-18278 GCA_030570675.1 Myxozyma neglecta | reverse complement strand
ATTTTATTCAGAGTTTAGTTGAAACATTTGAGAAAAGTTTGAATGATGCGGATAAAGGAAAGGAGTGCTCAAATTTGATGGTATTACTCAGTCAGTTGTACTCATTTCAAGTTGTGGGATGTTCTTTGATTTATGATTTTATTCGAATGTTTTTGAATGATATCACAGAGCAGAATACAGAGTTGTTGCTGAAATTGATCACAAGTAAGTAAATATTTTGAAGAACAAGGATTGTCGCTTACTGTTCTAGATGCCGGAGCTCAATTACGACATGACGATCCTGCTGCTCTGAAAGAGATCATCAATCTTCTTCAGACTGCAGTGAAAAAGATTCCACCAGAGAGTATCAAGTAAGTTTACATTATTATGGTTATTAACAATCAATTGACCATTAAAAGCTCCCGCACAAAGTTTTTGATCGAAACTGTAACTTCATGGAAAAACAATCGACTTAAGAACTCCTCCACAATAACAAGTGAATCGATCACCAGAATGCGCAAATATCTTGGAAATATTCCACGGTCAATGGAGCCTCTTCGAGTAACCCTCGACGACATTCACAACGTCGAAACACGGGGAAAATGGTGGTTAGTAGGTTCTGCGTGGGCCGGTGACGGAACATCTGGAATTAAGATTCGTGATGCGAATATTGACGGCATGGGAGGCGATGATGTTGATATTGCTGCCGTTAAAGATATTCTAGATACCGCAGAACCTGATTGGTTGACACTTGCGCGACAGCAACGGATGAATACTGATGTTCGACGAGCTATCTTTGTTGCTATTATGGGTAGTGAGGATTATATCGATGCGAATGAAAGACTTATGAGTTTGAAATTAAAACGTGTTCAGGAGAGAGAAGTACCACGAGTCATTCTACACTGTTGTGGAAACGAGAAAGATTTCAATCCGTTCTACGCTTATGTGTCAGCCGAATTGTGCAAGCAACATTCAATCAAAAAGACATTCCAGTTCAGTTTATGGGATTATTTCAAAGAACTGGACGGGGAAATGGATGAAGAAGATGATGAAGACGAAGACGAAGCAGCTGCTTCTGATTTACGATTTATCGGACGAGGCGAAGTCGATGAGAAGACACGCCGGCGCAAAAGTAAGAACTTTGCTAAATTCTACGCCGTATTAGTGGGAGAAGGACGAATGGGATTAGATATCTTCAAAAACGTCAATTTCCTGACGACAACAGAAGAGATGCATGAATTTCTGCAAGTCTTTTTCACGGCATTATTCCATCATATCAGAGTTCGGACTGCCAGACAAAAGGATAGATTAGCAGGTGAAAAGATTCTAGTTCAGTTAGTTGTAAAAATCAAAGACAACACAGTCGTTTTGAAAGGTATTGAGTACTTTTTACGAACAAAGCTTGATGGGAAGAAAAAATCAAAGAAAACGAGACAGGAAAAGACTGACGAGGTTATAAAATGGGGATGTGGTATTTTGTGTGACTCGATCGAGCGATTGGAACGGTCAAAGGAGTTTTAACGAATTGCACTTGTGCGTTTCAATAGCTGATTATCGAGAGACGAGTTTAATACAGATTGCATATTTTTGGAAAAAAAAAGATTGATGAGCGCAAAAACACAAATTACAAATTAATGACAAATAAGAACAAATAAGAACAAATAGAATTACACATTGTAGAGAATATCTAGCTCAAAGCAAAACTCCTCAAGTCTTCTTTTGTAAGAGTCGCCAAAAGCACAAATATTTTATGGTTTTTAAGAAGTGCAAGAGGCCATTATCCACTTGTTGACATTAACAAAGCATCTAGCATTAGAGTAACAAGTTTGATAAAAAACATATTAATACCAATCGCCTCTCATATGCATGTTTATTTGCGAAGCCATTCTGTATTGTTCGTGTATAGTGGTTTGCATGTACTTTTGACTTCTCAAATGTCATAAACTCTCGATTTCTCTAAAATCCGCCGATCTTGATATTATTGTTAGCAGATATAATTTCATAAAAAATGGGAAGGGGATAATTACCTGTTCCTGAACAACTTCAAGAATATCGCCGTCCTGCATTCCGAGCTAGATACTGGTTAGTAATAAGTTTGAATCAGGTAATAAATCGAACATAAGGACCAGTGAATGCCGTAGAAATCAATCAACAACACGATGATTATAAAAATCAAAATTTCTCACTGGAATACGCTCAATCCAATCCGCACTGCACATAGAATCAGAAAGAAAGAAATACATACACCGTCAGGAGTATCAGTCTCGTTAACACGCTCTCCGTCGAACAAAAATCGCACACTCGCCCGGCTCTTTCCTTGTCGATCGCAGAAAGTGTCCATAAGCTTCTTTAACGCAGTCGTCTTTCGAATACGGAAAAACACTTCATTGTTGTTGTCGGTGACTTTGATGTTGAAATGCTCACTGCTTCCTCCTGCAGCGGCGCCTCCTTCAGGCTTAACTGTCGATGAATCTTCGGCCATTTATGTGTTTGTTATAAGAACTATGATATAAGTTTAGTCACACGTATATAATTAGATAGAGACTTAAGAGTCGGTTTGCACTAACCGTCAGCTATAGCTGTATATATAGAGGCGATGATCAAATATCGACACACAAACCACTCTCGTCTGCACATCTCAAAAAAATAACACCCTAACCCTATAACGACGGTTCATAATCAGTTCTTACAGTTTCTACAGTTTGATTATAAGTATAGCGATGGCTTTCTTAGGCGATTTATCAAACTTTGCTAAAGAGGGTAGGCTCATAATCAATTGATGCTGGCGAGATTTGTTTCTAACTATGTCAAAGCCCAGAAAAGAGCAGATCAAAGAGCCGCTTCTGCACCGTTGTCATCACGGATTCAAGAGGTTCCAGAGCCATCAGAGACCAGTTCAAGGATAGAAGAAATTCCAGATTCAGATTCAGAACCAGAGTCGAATTTGGAATCAAACGCAATACCAAATTTCGAAGATGCGAGTGAAAAACCCGCTGAATCAGCAGAATCAGAAAGTGCTACGATGCAAGAAAGTGATTCAAATGTAACTGAACCTACTGAAGAAATCAAGTTCTCATCCGAAGAAGAAGCTTCACTACTGGAAGAATCAAACACATTAAAGGTCTCTGGCAACGCATTCTTCGGCGACGGTAACTACGACGCTGCGATTGAGAAATATAACGAAGCTTTAAAAACATGTCCTTCATATCTTACTAAACCTCGCTCAGTATTATACAGCAATCTCTCTGCTTGCTATTTCAAGCAAGAAAAATGGAAAGAATCAGTTGAAAATTGTACACTGTCATTAAAACTTGATCCTGATTATTTGAAACCTTTATTACGACGCGCGGCTGCAAACGAAAAGATCGGTTCATGGTCTTCTTTACAAGCAGCAGTTGATGATCTTAAGCACGCACAAGAATTAAGTCCGTCAAGAGATACACTATTATCTATAAAAAGATTAGAACCAAAAGTAGCTGAGGCTCAAAAAGCCGAAACGGCGGAAATGATTAGTAAACTGAAAGATCTAGGAAATGGGCTATTGAAACCGTTTGGCTTAAGTACTGACATGTTTAAAATGCAACCTGATGGAAAAGGTGGCTATAGCATGAATTTTTCAAAGTGAGCATTCGCAAATCGGTGTGAGTGGAGTTTTTGTGAATATGAGGTTATATAGCTTCGGAGTATGCGGGAATTGCTTGTACAGTTCAATATATTATCGTGATCTTATTTGCATCGAATCTTTATTATTATACACAAGTAGAAATCATCGAAAACTACCAGAAACTATTCAGCAATCATTCAGATCGGCCTTCTTGCCATAATACAAAGGTAGAAGTCGTCATAACTAGCAAAACAGAATCTTTCAGCAATTATCTACGTGACAGAGGTGATTCAATAAGTCGCGAAAATCGATCCTAGAACATCAGAATATTAATCAGTAATCCTTTATCCAAAACTACACAAATGTGATTTCATCATCATACCAAAACTTCCACACCTACTAATCCTTCAAATTTGATCTTTCGTTCATCATCACCGCATGTGATAAAGTCAGGTAAAGAAATTTGCTTCAGTATCTCTTGCGCTGCATACGCATTTATTCCTGCCATTCGTAAAAATCGTTCCCACTATAGTAGTTTATGATAGAAGTTAGTAGAAAATTCCAACAGCAAACTATGATGATCGAATAGGATCCAAACCGTAGTATCTACTTCTGCAACACCAACACCCTGACCGCCAAACTCTTTGATGATATTAACAAACCATTTCAACATCTCAAACTCCTTGTCGTCTTGTTGATTCTTCATCAGAAATACTTTAATACCAATCATACTAGATACAAAATCAGTCAAAGCGTCCCAGTCATTCTTACTCTTCTCAAGAATTTGTAAATTTGGCAGTTGAACAACAGCAAAAAGTGTTTTGACTTTCTGTGAAAGCACACGACTTTGCTTCACGGCTGATCGAACACCGTCCGACTCTCTCTGCAATATTAACGGAAATGTAAAATAAATAATTGCGCACGAAGAAGAGAGTAAAATATCTGGTTGATCACTTCCATAATCACGTTCAATAATTTTCAGTCCTTCTGAGACCTCTGAGAGATCTTTATAGAGACTGCGATTTAGCGTCAAAAACGAAGTGTTGAAAATGATGGTGACAGGAGGCGAAAACACTGTCTTACCGCATTTCTTTAATGCATTAACAGCGTTATTCTTTGCGTTTGACAGTATAGAATGGGTATCATGCAGAAAATCTGTTTCGGAAAAGCTCTCTTCAGTATCATGGTGTGTTAGTTCAATATTTGAATGAGTCAGCCCGAATGAATATAGATTGAACGGATTGATAGGAAGTGTTTGATCAAGTTCCTCGTTATTTCCTTGCTTTTGCACCTTCACTTTACTTAAATGTGATGCAAGCAAATCATCAATCGAGATCTCTTGAGATAAACGTTCCTTATTATGGTCTCGTATGTTTACTTCCTCTGAATTAGCGTCGTCCAACTCCCAATCTTGGGCACGATCTCTATTAATCTTCGAGAATCGCAATAATTGTAAAAGACTTTCAGACTTTAAATTAAATTCTTTCTCTATATTTCCGGTATCAGTACCATCGATGGCTGCAATCATGTCTCCCGAAATATCATCAACTAATTGTTTATTAGGCCGTTTGTTGAAGGGATTCCATCTCATTTTTGACTCTGTATTGTACCGATCCGAATATTGTCCTACTCTTTTCCATTCACTCAATTGATTCCGAACATCAATCATTTTCAATGAAAACCTTTCTGCTCTGCGTTTACGTTCTTCAATTGACTCCAAATTCACAACAGTCGGAATCGGCATTCTTAATTGCAAATCATCTTCAACGAACTGCTCGTTCTCAAATGATGCCTTGGCAATCTCAGATTGAGAAGTCAGTTGCGATGAAAACGCCGTATCGTGTGCAGCAGTGATTGAAGCCGCATAAGCGGTCGGTTTTGACTCAGTTAATAGATTGAACCTAGTTAACCCAAGTGTGCTATCCTGATCTCTTTGTTTACCTTTTTTAGTTCTGAGCAAAGGGCTTGACATATACGGCGGTACAGATCGCTTTTTTAGACTCGGCGGTGACAAAATTAAATGATTAGAAATTGCAGTCATAGGGGTACTCATAGTTTCGGAAAAAGAAAGATTTGTACGAGGAGTCATAGTCTCTTCTGGTTCTGGAAGTAGAAAACTTGTGTCAAGATACACTTTTTCAGAAGGTATATTCGGGAGTAACGGAGATGACATCCAAGTTCTTGAAATTGGCGGGTAATCTACTTTCTCATTCGAAAGTTTTTGCGCCAGATATCTCATTTCTTCTGCTTTCAGTTCATATTTTTCTTCAAACAACGATTTATTCGCGTGTATTTGGCTTTCGCAAAAGCTCCCAATATCATCCTCATCAAGCTTTCCAGCAAATGAATTGGACATTATTCCCATATACGAAAACGGTGACACTCGTTCGAGATATAATTTAGGAGGTAAGTCATCTCGTCTGAACAACGTCTCTTCAAATTTTTGTTGTTGCACAGCTACTGATTCATAACCAGGTAAAGAGACATATCCAATCTCTTCAATATCTGTCTCAGCATTTTCTGCCAATTCGAATGAATCAGTAAGCTGTTTAACAATCGCGCTGATCCCTTTCAAGACGCGCAGTTTATTATCAGGTAGTAAAACTTCTTCTCTCAAATCATGACGCTCCCATATGTCTGTTGATATATCATTCACATGCAGAAATAGCTTTGTGTCTAGCAATGCATCATAGAATGTCATATTGGTATGGTCTACAGCTAATCCATGAAGCCTTGCGTAATCGAGCAATTCCAACGTTTCTTCCATTTCAAATTCGTCAACCGACTTGGAATTAATTACGTTAAAACAAAAGTGGCTGAAAAGAGGTGAATTAATTAGATCCTACAATTGCAAAAGACTGTCGCATTCTGGCGTTCTACTGACGCGATTGTCCGAGTCACAGGAGCATAACTCAAGTTGTGACATGTGAGCAAATCCGAGATCACATAAATCACAAATGCAAGCCGCAAAGCCAAGTCGGATGTTCATTTTTAGTCGGACCGGATCAGATAGTGCAATACGAATTCGAAATGCTCATTAAACCGCAATAGGTATATCAGATTGCGTAGTTTATGTCCAGATGAAAAAAAGGGTTTTCCTACTGCAACTAGTATTCAATTTATTGTAAAAGTAAACATTTAGTAGTTGATCTTAAATGGAAATTGATTATAATCAGTTGGAGAAGCAATCATTAGATCATATATGACGTCCTCGTACAATCTGATAAGATTAACATAAGTCCAGACCTTGTCGAATCATCCCATTTCGCGCAGTCTGCACATTTCCTTCATCGATACTAACTACCACCTCAAGTCACATGCTACACATTATAGCACAGATTACATCTGGTAATGATATATAATAAGGGTGAAACTTCGTGGGACGCACGGATGTAAGTCTCGTGGTTGTGCCCAGTTCAGGCACGAACCGCCACGAGGCGCCATTGTAATTTGTAAACACGACCAAGCAACACATACCACAAAGAGTAAGCAGCTTTATCTCTACTGTAAAATATATGAACGATAGACTAACGCTTCTTAATCACAATGTTTATCATTATAAATAAACTTGTTACTAAGAATGTCTCTTATTTATGCGCTAATTTGTCGCGAGCCAATAGGCGCTGGAATCAATAGCCCGTGGTGATCAACGCTGAGAAAAACAACAATCAAAAAGCCACAATCCACACAGGACAACTCTTGTTTGTTTATGCCGAGAAGTAAAAAGATAATCGTAGTTTTTGTTATTGTTTGTGATATTTTTACTAGCTACGATTTTGCTCGTCACTGCGTGGACTAGCTAGTTTGTAGAAAGATAATCAAACATTACTGTATTGCTCAAATACCCTTCTATCAAAAAAAATAAAAAAAGTAACCCCTTTGAACAAACACAAAATAAATGTAATATATCAGACTGACTCTCAGTCATCTAATAGAAGAGAAAAATACCTCCACAGTTTAGTACCTATTCAAGCCAAACCAAAAATAGAAAAAAGGGATATAGAAAAATAATCGTAGAAAAGAAGAAAAATGTAACCCAAATACTCCAAGATGATAAGCTTTGTATAATGTACGATCTAACCAAAAACTAATGGAAAAAACAGCAGTTCATTATCAAATCGTTTACCATCCGAAGTTCTCAGAGTAGAACTCTACATCGACACCCTCGAACAAGAGCGACGCGCAAGCGTTGCGGGAAGAGCGGACAAGAGGAGAAGGACCGCAGACAGCAACAGCGCAGGGAGCACCGTTAGCAGCCTTGATAGAGTCCTTGACGTACTGGTCGATGTTAGGACGGCCCTGCTCGGCAGTAACCCAGACCTTGAAGTCGACGTTGTACTTGGGGTCCATGTCAACCCATGAGACGAAGTCACGCTGGGGAATAACCCAGAAGAAGTCAATCTCAATGTTGGGCATGGTGCGAGCAAGCTCAACAGCCTCAGGGTAAGTGTAAGCAACACCGGCACCACCAGCAAGAAGGATGACCTTGGTAATGCCATCGAACTTGGGGGGAGAACCGTAAGGTCCGTGGAAGGTAACCTTGTGCTCCTGCTCATCAGCAAGGAAGAGGGTCTTAGAGAAACCGCTGCGGGCACGGATGATCAAGTCAAGAGTGTCAGCAGTAGGAGGGGAGGCAATGGTGAAAGGATGCGCCTGGAAGGGAGCAAGCTTGTGGACCGAGATGTAGACGTACTGACCGGTTTGCCAGTGGATGTCACGGAAGGTAGACTTGAGGTTAAGCTGGAGCTTAACAGTGTTTCCAGACAAAACAGTGGCGGTACCAACGACGTGCTGAGCGTTCTTGTAACGGTTGAATCTGTCCCAAAGCCAGATGACAGAGGCAGCAATGCAGTAAGGACGGCAGCGAGCGTAGTGGAAGTACAAGAGAACAATTCCGGCGACCAAGAACCAAACGTGGGCGTAAAGGAAAATCTCGTACGCTTTGTTACGGGCAGGTGCGAAGGAAGTAATCAAGATGATCAAGAAAGCAAGACCAGGGAGACCACCGCCGACACCGATACGGGAAGAACGGGTAACTTGCTCACCGAGGGTGCGTCCGTTAAGGGAGTTGGCAATGATGTGGCCAATGGCGGTAAGGCAGACAACACGTCCAGCGTGACGGTGAAGAATGTTGTATCCCTCGTGGGACCAGCCGGTCCACTGGACGAGGAGACCAGTCTTGGATCCGAGCAAGAACATGATGGGAATGTTGACGACAGAGACAAGACCGAGACGGTTGCCAAAGACCGAGGCGGTGTAGAACTCGGCGCGAGTAGCAGTCGAGGCTGTAGAAGTTAGTATAATTCTAAATTTAATGAGCAAATATGCAAGCTCTTTCCCATATTAGAAACTGCATCTGATAAAAATATATGATTGATAAAAATATATGATATCTGTGTCGTTTATAAAAAATCACTGTTGGTGAATGTGTATAAAAATGCGCAGTTTCATAGATGGGTATTGAGAGCAGATATGCTATAAGCTCAGGCAACTCACGGTAGAAGGTGTAGAAGCAGTTGAGTCCAAGGAAGGCAGCAACGACGAACATGGTTCCGTTAGACTCGAGGTAGCGACCAGGAGGCTGGTAGAGAAGAACGGAGCGGATGCGACGGTACAACAACTTAGCTCCCTTAGCAGGAGCGATTGCCTGGCCGTTGAGAAGAGGCATCTTCTCACCGACCTTGCGCTTCGAGAAGTGGAGCTTGTAGAAGTACGCGGCAGTCGCGAGGAGGAAGAAAAAGCCAATGATGGCATTGTATGTGGGCACGAAGACCCGTGAGAAGGGACGCCCAACAAGAGGCTCGGCCATTGCGAACGATGTTGAAGAGAGAAGGAGAAGGGTGAGGAAAGGAGGAGGGAAAAGAGGGAAAGGAGAGGAAGAAAAGGAAGAAGAGAAAGCAGTGGGCAGGACCGCTGATGTCGTGTCGCAGGAGTCGGGGAGCGGTGCCTGGCGCACGTGCAGATTGCTGTCCGCTACGGGGGCGCATTTCTAATGAGCGGTCTCGACCTGGCAGAGGAAGGAGCGACTTGAGCACATAGTGCGGTCGCCGCACGTTTACTCTGCGCAACCAGGTCTTATCGCGTAGTTGCTTATCACCAGACTACCTACTTTGCTATGTTATTTTACTCTGCTCACACATTGAGAAGCGTGTATGTGCTGTAGTCGGACCGAAGAGCTTGCGGACGGCTACTGTGAGCTCCCTCCATTTCTAATCAGCCATCAAGCGTCTAGAACGCCTGCGATGAGAAGTGCCTCCATACTGTGCCACCGCCACATCGTTTTCATCATTGTGGCGTCTTTACCGCTCACAGCAGCAAAACGCCTCCTGTGATATATGCACCAACTGCCGCAGCTGGGGTTCATAAGCAACCATTGCCTGCTTTGTCGACAACCCGAATACGCTGTGCTGTAGATGCTCAGACTTTTGAGAGTTAGTGAAGCCTCAATCGAAAGCACAAATTACTCTTCGAGAAAAAAGATAGCTCTGATTTGCTGACGGCCGCTGTGACCATTCGACCCGGATCTTCATACTTGTCTGGGAGCCATAGCTGCCCTAAGCGGTTTTTAAAGTATTATTTTTCTGTTTCGGGCTTAGCGCGGATCACTAAATTTTTTGTGCTCGGGTGAAAATCGCTTATCAGCTCGGATCTGATTAGACGACGACACCCAATCAGTTCCACCCTGGCCGCTCATCATCCACGCATTTCTCTGCTGGCTTACGCCTTGCCCTAAGGCATCCACAAGGATTCCGGTTGGATAACCCGAGTTCATTCGCTCGGATTTCCATTTCATCTGCTTTATTATTCTCATTTTTGTTTAATTCTTTTTTTTGCTTAAATATAACTGTATCAAAAATAGAGCATAGTCGCAAAACTTTCAAACAACACCGCATTTTTTCAGCTGAACATTATTCAGACATCGTCTTTCAAAGATCGTTTTTATTCTTTCGAAACAATCTTCTACAGTTAGATCCAAGCTCCACGCCTCAAAAGCAAGGGCCCTTGCTTTTTCTCAAGTTACACAAATAAACACCATTCTTATTTCAAAACCAAGAAAACCGAGATTTCTCGTATAAAAGCTCGTATCTTTTCTGTGTCGGATTCTCCTCATATTTCCAATTCCTTGTCGAAAATCAGGGACGAGCAAATTATCAGTAACAACACGAATACGCAGCCGCACCGAGCGGAATTGCCGCACATCGATTAATGGATTAATTTTAACGTTTTAGGGCAACTCTTCCATCCCGAAACAGAATGAGTCTTTGCACAAACAAGAAGCTATCCTAGTGCAGATAGTGAGGAAAGCAAGGCATTTCTAATCCTTACCTGACTTTAAACCCGCTGTGATTGGGGCTGATTTTAACCTAGCATGAATCAGGGATAAGCTGTGTTTACTGTTAATAATCCCTCTTATTTTGCTGATGTGGCTTTCATACAATTGCTTCATTTGACGGGCTTTACTTTATATTTTTGTATTTCATGATCACCGTATCTGCACCATCACAATTTTCAAATGTGAAGATATTTTCATTCCCGATACACTTTTTATATGTGATAGTATGAGCTTCTGTGATATATCTGCAATGGGTCGCACTTCTGTATGCTGTATGACTCTTTCTACTATTCATGCAAAAGCCGAAACCCGTTCTTTTTGTTTGTATACTCTGTGAGTGTTTTTCCTCAATTTTGGTTATCGAACATGCAACACTTTTCATCTGGACAAATCAGATTAGACAAGTACAGAGGGTGTGGGAATTCTGTTTTTAATGCAGTATTATCAAGTTGCTAGTTACTTTTATTGTTTTGCGGTTTGCAAGCTGTAAAATACCCCGAGGCTTTTTGACGGACTACTGTATATGGATCATTGTCGATGAGAAGGTCAGAATTATATCAGTTATTCTTAAATTGCTCAATGTTTTTGTTATTCATCATATTTTTTGGTACCTTTCTATCGAATCAATGAACGGCTACTGCAGTTTTACAAACTCACCAAAAGCATAATATTGATCCATTTACACCATGTACTACAATTTCGCATTTATCTTTTTTACTTTGAAATCAACTCTTCGTTCTGCCTTATCATTCAAATCACTTTAGGTCTATCTATCGTACATAATAATCCTATTCTCTATTTGTACTGACATAACAATTGCCGAACTTATGTTTAGTAATAATACAGTCTATTTTATGTATATTCAAATTTTCTGTAACAAGGGAACTATCATTATTCAAAAGTTTTCCAAGTGATTTTTACCTCAATCTGTACTACAGTAGACTACACAGCTTGGATCTTTTAGTTTATAGTAAGATCATGCTGTACAACTGTTATACTGTTTTATTAATCCAGCATTCTCTGATTCTTGACACGACTTAAAAACTTTCTGTATTCAGGTCATATAAAAGAACCTGGGAGCAAAGGCAGAATGAACTCTATGAAAGAGCTGACCTCATCAGAGAGTTTAATCTACGACTTTCAGTTTTTCATTTCTCATAATATAGAAAAATCTAACTTCCTCAGATCTTTGGACAGTTGAAATCAATGAATGATAGTTGCCCAGTGAAATTTTGTAATTAGCCCATTTCTCAAACCTATCTTCGTCGTGTATCAAACCTTCTTTTAGCATGGCTAGTCTTGAATCTGACTCAAAGTTACCAGGATATTGTCCAAGTATACCACTAAAAATTTGTCTAACTGTTCACTGAACACATTGTTCATGAATTGTTGGAATGTGGCTGGCGTGTTTGTTAATCCAAATGGCAGCACGGTGAACTTGTACTGTCCATACCACATTCTGATTGCTGTATTGTGCTGATCTTCTTCGGCCACTGGAATCTGATGGTAACCACTTGTCAGATCAAACGATGAGAAAACTGTCGCATTCCCCATTCTGTCTAACAGTTCATCAATTCTTGGAATTGGATATTTATCTTTCACTGTGATATTGTTTAAATCTCAAAAGTCTGCACACATTCTCAGCGTTCCATCTTTCTTTTTGACAAACAAAGTCAGAGCTCCATATGGACTCGATGATAGTTTTATTTTTCCTGTTGACAATAAATCATTCAGTTCTTCTTTGAGCATTGTCAACTCCTTCTGGGACAAGCAAAATAATGGTTTTGACGGAGGATTTTTCTCTGTTCCTGGCAACAAATCAATGTGATGTTGCACTGCCCTTTTCTTGATCTCTTGGACTGGTAAAGTCTTGGAGAAAACCGTGGAGTATTTATTGATCATCAGTTGCAACTGTCATACATATAATTTGCCGTATCTGTCCCAATTGTGAGACCCTCAGTGTATCCAGGTAGTTCAAAAGTTGTCTTTGATTTCTCCTGTTGCAATAATTGGCTCATTTTCTGTTTCTATCACCGATTTGATATGAATGATAAATATTTCCTCGACTTCATCTAGATGTCATGTGGATAACTGTTTGTTCATTTGCTTGGTTGAACACAGATGGATCTCCGGTTCTGAAAGCTGACTGCTTCGCTCTTCAAGCTTCCAGAATGGCACCACCAAAAACCAAGGGTTTCGCATTCAACCCTCGTCTGTCTTGAAGTCTAGTGTTGCTTGAGTGTTACTCTGGAATGGTGTACCCAACAGCATGTCGGTGGAAGAGTTTGGCAGTACATAAGTCTCGAGTTCATGCTATATTTTCCCCAGTGAGAATTTCAGTGTTGTGAGTGATGTACAATATGAGATACCATTAGCCATCTGCATTACTGGCATGTGGATATTTTTGTACCCTGTAGACCATTATTGTTTTTAACTGAGAAGGTATTAATTATACCTATACTGTTTTGGTTATTTGTATGTATAGACAAATTTTTAGTGATATACTTGGATGATATCCTGGTATTTTCCAAAAATATGGAAGAACATCTGCAGCATTTGGAATGGGTATTTCAGAAACTGCAAGCAGAGAAATTGGTTATCAAACCTTCCAAATCATGTATGTGATGGAAGAAACAGAATATCTAGGATTTGTGATTTCAGCAGATGGTGTTAAATTGACGCTTAGGTTAGTGCAAAATGCTGTTGACTTTCCTGCACCTACCACCATTAAAAAGTTGCAATCCTTCCTAGGTCTCATCAATCATTTTAGGAAATTCATCAAAAACCATTCACAATTGACCGATAGACTTACTGATGCTATCAAGAAGAAGTCAGGGAAATCTCAATGGAACGAAGAGCTGCAAAATGATTTTGACATGCTCAAGACAGTTATCACCAGTGCACCAGTGTTGCGAAATCCCAATTTCAAAGGACGCTTTGCAATTGAGACAGACGCTTCACAGGTGGCAGTAGGTGCTGTCATGTTGCAAGAAGGTCATCCTGTAGCCTATTATTCCAAAAACTTGGACAAGCATCAACATAATTATCCAGTCCATGATAAAGAAGCATTGGCAATAGTATTAGCATGTCAGGAATGGTGACCATTTTTACATTTGCAAGAATTTGACGTTTTCACTAATCATAAAGCTTTATTGTTCTTACCGACACAAGCTGATTTAAATGACAGACAAAGAAGGTGAAATGAGAGATTAGCTGACTTTCATCCTGTATTCCATTACAAGAAGGGTGCATCCAACATCGTGGCAGATGCTCTGTCATGCATCGACATCCAAGTCCAGCTCCAGTACCCCTTAGATCTTCAGGTGGTGAAGGACGGATATGGTTTAAGTCCAATGTGGCACTGAACCTTGCAACAGCTACAGGCGAGAGAACAGTCCTCAAGTCCTTCCACTAATGTGTTATTAGATCGCTACAAATTAGTGGACGGTCTTATATACTTGCAATTGCAGAGTCCTGCAAAGTGAGATTATGTATTCCTACAACAGAAATACAAAAGAAAATACTGCAGGCATACCATGATGCACCAATGACGGCTCACCCAGGTATTCATACCATGCACAACCGGTTAGCTCAAGAATTTTATTGGTATATTATGTATGCCAGCGTGGTGAAATACATTAAACAATGCACCATCTGTCAGAAAAACAAAGTACCACATCAGAGACCTGCAGGGTATTTACAGCCAATGCCAATACCTGACAAATCATTCAAGTCTATAAGTATGGATTTTGCAGTGTTTCATAAAGCAACTGACAATGATGTCAATCAAATTCTGGTTGTGGTTGACAGATTAATGAAATATGCTATTTTTATTCCAATGAATAGTAATAGAACAGCATATGATCTATTTGACACATTGATTGACTATGTATTTTCAAAACATGGATTGCCAGACACTATAGTTTCAGATCGTGACTCAGTATTTAAGCAACATTTTTAGACAGAAGTACAGGACAAAGGTCAAAAAAGATCGTTTGCAAATGCAACGAGTGCAAAGTACCAATGCATTCCTCTTGTCATCTGTCAACTTTGCACCCGTTGCATTTGCAAACGACCTTTTTTGACCTTTGTCCTATACTTCTGTCTAATGATGCAGCTCGGAGGGCCTCTGCAACATCGTTGAGTTGGTCTTGAATGTTACTCATGTGGGTAGATTGTATTATTCATTCAGTCTCTAATTCTACTGTCCCTCTACCAGGATATATCCTCCTTTTCCTATGCTCTACAGATGCAGTCTTGTCACACATTGCCGGATATGCCGACTCCGGTGCTCCGGTGGTCCGTAGCTCTACTCGGGACTTATTTAGGAGATTGACATTCCTATTACCCTTTTGGGCAAATTCATGCCTGATCTCCCCAAGAAGAGCAACCCTGTAACCTACTCTGTCCGGTCTACTCTCTTGATGGTATGACATCATGACATACCTAATTTTACACTTATTTTATGAGAACTGCATGAATTTCACGAAAACCCGGTTCCGCGCTCACTCTGCATTTTTTTAATCTTCAGTACTCTTTAGGAATCATCATATATGCAACTCATGAAGAACTATCTTTAGTCATTTTTTGAAAATCTTGATTTTTGATGCAGCAGTGTTATCTTCAGTGCATATGGTATATAAAATGGTAGTGCAATGATCTCATCTTTGCATACCAGTATAAAGACATAAATTCCAGCAGTGGCAACTAGGATTTTAGTGGAAAGTGGAGACTTGTTCTGGACAGACTCGTTGTTTAATTACTAGTGATGTTTATTGTTTCTGACATAAAACAGTTCAACAGCAAAGCAGTTGCTAATGTTTTCTTTGTGTCCATAAAGACTGAAAGTCCTAAATTTAATTATGACACTATCGTTAAAAATGTTTCTGAACTAAACTAGTTTAGCAGCAAAGCAGCTGCTGGTGTTTTCTTTGTGTTGATAAAAGCTGTTAGTCCTGAGTTAAGGATAATGGTATCACTAATATCTAAAGCCACACATCCCAATGATTACCAAATCCTCGACTTCTTCACAAGCAGTTCGGCGTATTTAACAATTTTGAAACTACACAATAGCGTCTCTTTTTATTTTAAAAAAGTTAAAGAATGACAGAAAAAAGTCTGAGAATGACCAGCATGAAATTGAATGGGAATAAAAGGCACTGGAACTTACAGCAAGTACTGTCAGCGAGTTTTACTGCATTGCTTTTCGCTGGTAGTCTACCATTTGCGAATTTGAGAAGATATAGACTACTTTGAAAGTTTGATACCAGTGTTTGTGATTGATGGCCTCTAGTCCAACAAACAGATGGTTGGAAGAAGAAAAAGACCAACAGCAACTGATCAAATAAGAACCCCACTGTTTATTCTGCTACACACTAGACCAAACAATAGCAGTTTATTAAAATTTTACTTGCATAGTCATCTGCTTTAAGTCCCATCCAGCAACTGGACAAACTTGAAGATTTTCCTCAACCATAGGTGTACTAAATTCATGGCACAGATAGTTCATTCAGTACTTCACTTTCAAAAAGTTTATACAACTAAAACTTATGGGGCAATGTAGTTATTGCTTTAATGGTGCAGGAATGCTGTCAAATTTCTCATCTAGTTGCCGGATGGAATGGCATAAAGCATTGGTGTTCCAGAGTTTTTTTGTTTGAAGCAGAAAATATTGGATAGGGCTAAAATGAAAGTGAGGATAGATAATAACTTATACTCAATGTGCTAGAGAATTTATCAAAGCTTTCCGAGTATTAAATAAGTTGGAACACGGCAGAATGCATCTTTATTTAGTTTCATCAAAAATATGCTGCCTGAGCGACAGCCTCAAATCAAGTTCCTGTCAATCACAAAATCAGTTCTTACAAACTAACAAAACCCAAAAACAATGTCTGCTCTGTGAAGAACTCGCATTTCGATGCCTTAGCGATCAGCTTGTATTCTCGAAGTTTGTCCAAAACCATTATAACATGCTTGAGATGCATTTCCTTTGATTTGCTGTAAATAAGTATGTCATCTTGACTTGCAACCTCACATCTGGATTCAATGCCAACTTATATCAATCAACAGCATCAGCTGTTACTGATTCCAGCAAAATCGCAACCATCTCTGAGAATTCTCGGTTGAATACTCGGACCGGTTTCTTTCCTTGAAAGAAACCGGTCCGAGTATTCAACTGAGAATTCTCAGTTATTGCGATTTTGCCGGAATCGGTAATGGCTGATGCTGTTGATTGATATAAGTTGGTGATGAATCCGGATGTGAGGTTGCAAGTCATTTACCAGAAACCGAAGACCTTACCGGAGGCATTTCAAGCAGCGTCGACAACAAAATCAGTTCTTACAAACTAAGCTAGTAGCGGATAGAAGTAATGTCAAAGTAATTTTAATTTAACTCATCAATATTCAAGTTAGTCCTTGATGACTTTCTGTTATAGTTGTTAAGGCTTTTGCTATTATCACAAATTATTAAAATCAACCAACTAAGTCTCAAAAAGTTTAATGAATTTCAACACTTTGTTTTTAAATTCCAATATCTAAACATACAAAAACCGCTTGGTGATGTTATAGGCATCATACTTATGTCGGAAACCATTCAAACCCTCAAAAGCCTCAACACGCCGTCTTTTTTCATACTCTCCATCCTCGCGTGGTCTCAAATCACAGTCCAGCATAACGACATCTTGAACACCACTCCATGGCTCAAGTCCGTTTGCAAATCTAATCCATCCAGTCTGATACTTGTCAATAAATTCATCGTACTTTGGATCAAACTTGTATGAATTAAAAAGGTACAGTACATCAACTCCGTGATGCGCGTCAAGTGATTGTAAGTACGGGTTGGGCTCGTCAAAGAGATAATGGTATGTCTTGACCTTGTTCTCTCGTAATTTCTTCACAGTCATATCAACAGGTTGACCGTACGAAATATCATCGTACATTTGCACCAGGTTATCCAAATTTTTCTCCTCATCTTCAGGTCCAATGTCATACTTTTCCGTCAACCATTTTCCAATCTCTGGAACTTCCAAAAGTCTTTCGTATCGAGTCTTTGCTGGAATCATTCCAATTTTTGGTTTATAGAAAATCGACTCAAATCTCGTGTTTCCCAACATGACTGCTTCAACCTGTGGTAACGGCATTTTCTCAATAAACTTCTCCCCACTAATATCTCCCAACCAACCGCCGTCATTCACTGGTCCATACATACCACCAATAACTGGTACCACATAATCAATCAATTTCTCGACAGGTACTTTCTTGAACTCCTCATCTGTTTCAACCTCACACAGATCCTTTGCTTTCTGTGCCAATGCCTTGGCATCTTCCAACGGGAAGGGTGTTCTCGACTCAATCACAGTAC
>JAJLWK010000273.1:0-18368 GCA_030570675.1 Myxozyma neglecta | reverse complement strand
TATGCTGAGTAGTATCCCGTTCGTTTTAATTCATCGCTCTTTAAAACGTGAACTATATAAAAACGTTTCTTGTTTTTGACGAGATCTACCACGCCCGCGTGTTTCGGATATATCTGTTGATTTCATTGATTCCGAAACGCATTGTGTATAAAAGGCTTTGTTTAATTGCGTACATGTTAAATAACAGGTTTTCACCAGCAAAGAAACTGGTAGTTGTGTAATTCATGTAATTCATCCTGCTATATATACTATAATTCATAATGCATATCTACTATAATAAAAAAACAAATCACGTTCTTCGTAAAGTTTTTCTTTCTCCAAATCGTCCACGCTCCTGAGTAGTATCATAAGCACGAATAAGTCTAGACTGACCCTCATCTGCTTGTGAAAATGCAAATCCTCGTTGTTTTCTCATTCTCTGCACTTGCCGAACTTTTCGGATAGCTTTTTGAAATTGTTCCATCCGAGGTCGGTAATCTGCAATATTATACTTTTGAATTTCTTGAACGTGATGATATGATTTGGGGAAATACATTCGTTTAGCGTATTTCCAAGTGAAATCTCGTAATAGGCAAAGCGAGGGAACAACAACAATCATAGCCCAAAATGAAAGCGAAGGATATAAATGCCCAAGAACTCCAGTATACTCAATTGAAAAGTCCAATAATGGCGCGACTGTACCGTAAATTGGGAAGAAAACAAGCCAAAGTAAAAGTGAGCCGGGAATAGCCAAGACAGTCCATTTGGTCCACAAGTTTGTGATGAGGGCGGCTTTTCCTAATACTGTAACAATACATGCTGTATAAATGGCAGTACCCCAGACCCAATGTCCGACCACTAAACCATCCCGTCCATGGAAAGTTGCTGGAAACGTGTAAATGCCACCAATATACAAAAGTACAGAATGCAAGAAACCGTTAAAAATCCAAGCCCAGAACGTTTTGACGTTAAACTATAAGCTGTTAGTATCATGATACAGAAACTGCAAAGAAAGAACCTACAAATACTCCTCGTTGTCCTAATTGATATAACTGCGGATACCTGTCAAGTAACCTAGCATTCACAAACTGATCAAACACTCCAAGAACAAAAGGTGGAGCAACAGTGAAAAAGACACTGTAAAACGTAAGACTCCAAGACTCGAAAATGACTTGACCTGAGTATGCATTTTGAAACACATACCAAAATTGTGTCATGTAAAGTGTGATGTTTTTGTAGAAAGAGTAAAGGATAGTTTTGCTAAGTCGTTGATAACTCCAACTTCCATGAACAAGTAAAAGCTTTCTTAAATACTTGAATTGTCCAATAGATACATCTGCACTGCGAGCTGCTTGCATACCTTCCATTCCACTAATACCAACACCAACGTGAGCAGCTTGAATCATACTAACATCATTAGCACCATCTCCGATTGCAAGCAAAATTGCTTTCAAATGACGTTTCACAAGTTTGACAACAAGCGCTTTCTGTAAAGGTGATACACGACAGCAAATAACTGCTTTACACATGACTGCAAGATCCAAAAAGTCTTTTTCCAGATCTCGCTCTAATGCGTAAGTCAAAGATTTTCCATCAATAATAAGTGCCAATGTATCGAGAATGAGGGACTCAGCATTTTGTCCTCGAATTGCTGAGAGCTTGTTTTTGATGTTATTCGCAGTGTCCTCCTTTGATTCCTCGTTTACAATCAGCAAACTCATATCTTCACTAAGCAATCTGCAAGACATGCCAATGTTGATAGCTGTCTCTTGTCGATCTCCCGTCAGAACCCTAGTGAAATTAGGACGACAGTCGTTCAACATATCCAGTTTACTTACCAAATCTTAATTCCAGCTTCCTGTAAAGTATGAATTGTATCAGGAACTCCATCTTGAAGCTTGTCTTCAATTGCCGTAGCACCAAGTAAAAACAAGTCTTTTTCGATAAGTTCGGCAGCTTTGTCAAGTTCTTGACTTCTATCTGTCATTGAAGTCGCCGCTTTATCGTATATTGCGCTCCATTCAGCGTATTCGCTGTCTGAAATAGCTCGCATTGCAAGACATAAAGTACGTAATCCATCAGCAGCATACTCTTCTAAATGCTGAAGAGTAGCTTCAACGTATGGATTGCCGGGAGATAAACGCTCAAGAATCACTGTATCGGCTCCTTTGCAGTATAATCGTATTCTTCCATCGGGACAACGGAAAATAGCAGACATACGCTTTCTAGTAGAGTTAAATTCGCAAATATTCAATAGCTCGTATTCAAACTCTTCTCCTCGCTGATTGATGGTAATTGATTTAGGTCGTCGGGTTGTAAATTGATATCCAAGACTAGCAGCACCGTCAACAAGCGCACCTTCATCAGGCGATGCTGCTTGATACTTGATTTTTTCTTCGTCTGCTTTGTACTCTGGAATGACAGTGTGACAAGTTGCAAGTAATGTCAAAAATTCATTGATTATATCCTTTGTAGCGTGATTATCCAGATTTTCATTTAACGTTTTAAAGTTGAAAATTCCAACCATTTGTCCGTCAATCTCAACTGCTCTCTTATCTTCCGGGATATCATCGCCGTAGCAAATACCAGCAATCGAGCATTGTTTGAACTCCATAATGTTTCTAGTCAACGTACCAGTCTTATCTGAGAAAATATACTCGATTTGACCTAACTCTTCGACTAAACTTGATGTCCTACATACTGATGGCGTATCAGTTGGTCGATAATACATGTCCAAATCCGAGCTGATCAAAAATGCTTGATAAAACTTTACAACTTCGATAGTCACAAACATACTGATTGGAACCAAATTTGAATATAAAATCCAATATGTGAGAATGTCTTGGAAGAATAATTTTGCCATGTTGCGTCCTTGAATGTACAAGTAGGAGAGCTCACTTCTAGCCGCGTTTTCCTTGATTACATTACCAACCGAAGAGACGATAGACAAAGTGATCAAAATGCAGAATAAGAAAATAATCTGAAGGTTTACCATATGCTCGACCGCAGTTCGTTTGATCGGTGCAGCTGTAGCATTCCGCATCAACTTCGTTTCATGACCAGTAAATACAACAGCTCCATGAATCCAAGGTGTGTTTCTCAATGTCGCACCTCGTAATAAAAGCTGATCGGGATTCAACGGAATTTCTTTTTCACCCTCAGCAGATTGAAGAGTAATAGTACCTTCATACGTGTATAAACTGCTATTAGGCTGCTCTGATTTTATTTTTCCAGTCATATTGCTTAACTCGAGCGGACTGACTCGATCAGCAGTTTCAGGAGAAGCTTGCTTGATTTTAAGATTAGTTTCACCGTCAAGATTCGCCGTCTCGATGTAACATAAACCTTCTGGCTCAGATGACGCTAGAAGAATTAAATCTGCTGGTATATTCTCTTCTGACTCTACACGAACAATATCACCAACTGCCACATCGACCCATCGTCGAATAACGAAGTCACCTCCTTTTAAGACTTGCACTGGTGCATTGTTTAGGTCTTTATCAGCGTTGCGTCGTTTGACGTCTTCAATAGCTTCTTTGACGGCAGAAACCGAAAGTACGATACTTAAAGTGATGATAGTCGTGTATCGATTAGTTGGAGATACATCAGGAACTTGTTGAATAATGCAAGTGAAAAGGAAAAACAAATTTGCGTACTTCGAAAATTGTTCAAAAAGGAACTTAGGTAGGAACGTCGCAATATTATATTTCGTAGTACTGATGTGATTATCGAGGTACCCATTGATCTTATTGGCTGGCGCATCATTAATAAAAATAACACGAGGCCCGAGAGTAGAAGGATCAACGGGTTTCCGACGTAATATTCTGTTAAATATCCTTATAATATCGAAATCTCTTGATGCATTATTATCGTCATCACCTGTCATGGCAGATACCACAGGCTTTATGGACTGCCCATCACTAGTTCCAAAAGCTGCACCAGATTCAGCCAAAGGCAAATTCATATCAGAATATTTTGGTCCAAACCCCATTCTTTGTTTCATGCGATCATAAATTCCTGGAATTCCATTTCCTACTGGTATCTTATTGGACCGTCGTCGTGAAACATCGGGAGTGTATGAGCTATCGTATGTCTCTTCGTCCAATTGAGCTCCGGAGCGGTTTTCATAGTACGGTGTATAGAGATCAAGACCGTTCATAGTCCCCTCTATATCATACCCTACCGAATTACGCGACTGTGAACTTGCATCATTCAGCGGTACGCTGTCGCTGATATGGATGTCAGTAAACGGATTAGACTCTTCCGCGAAGTCATGCTCATAAGGTGAAGCTGTGAACGGGTTTTCGTCAGTAATATCGTCAGCTGGTAAAAGATGATGATTATCCGCAAAGGGATTTCTGCTGAGCGAGTCTGGACTATCAGGTATTCTTGGTCCGCTATTGTGCCCTCTTGTTGGACTGTGACTTCCGTCCATTTCCAGGAAAACACTTCAGAAGTAGTGTCCCGCTATATTATGAGAAACAACCAATTTTCTGTCGTGCTCAAGTCCGTCAAAATTGTACTTTGTAAATTTGATTACACGTAAAGAAATCGGTTTGAGTGCGCTAGCTGACGTAGACGCGTTTTATTTTGGATCTTGAAAGACGAAGAACGAGCACGATTACTGGAGCTTATGCTCCGTGATTTGATTCTACAATTAAGAAACTTTAAATAACAAGATTATTTACAACTCTGCAACAGATTGTTACACGACCCGCTCTGATTATCAGTCGTAATTTGAAATTATAAGGCTTAGTGACAGCATGCTCTATTTCACTCTCTCAATAGCTTCTTTTCCGACACAAAAAGAGGTTGAAAATAACTTGCGATACGCGTACAAAATCAATGCAGCTTTGAGCCAACTTTAAGTGAATTTTGTCAGGTGCACCTGACTCACGGTAGCATTTCTATTTGATGAAATTCTTGCGCGCAAACACATGAAAGTAGTATAACAAAAACAAATTCAAAACATTTATTATTATTCTTATTATTCTTATTATTATTATTATCATAAACTATTGATAACAATTTAGTAAAAAACCCTATTTATCGTAAACTCCAATGAAATCTAAAAATTCCAAAATTATCACTTCGTAGCAGATTGTATACAACGATTCTAAGCTAAGGACGGCGTCACGTCCACACTGGTCCCCCCAAAAGGCCCATTCATGAATAAGTTGAAATAAGAATTTAAGATTGTTGCCCTTCTTCAAAATGAAACAATTTCTTCAAGTTACCGCTGCTCTGTGGTATACCCAAACTCTTCTCAGCAGTCAGCTGAGACCTATCAAAAGCAAATGGCATTTCAAATGAAGGCTCCGGTAAAGCATCAGTTGTTGATAATGGAGATGATGACAGCATAGGCTGAGGTATCCGGAAAGGAGTGACTAATTCTATTGAGCGAGGAGAAGCAGAGTACACACTGTTCGGATGAAACCGGGAGCTTTTGGCTACCAGAGTCGAAGTTGAGTATGTGATTGGATTAGGAAGTGAACCTGTCTGAAGATCAGGACTATACGCAGGTGGCTTGAGACATTCTATGTAGTAATATGATTGAGGGTCATTCAAGCTCAAAGAAGAGCGTTGACGTTGTGAAATGGACGTGCTGTAGGCCTCGGAAGACAAGAAAGGAGTAATTGGTGACGACACCGCGTCAGGTTGAATTTTGGCGTCTGTACTTTTGCATCTAAGGAATCTGTTAACTTCATAGAGTTCCTCACTCAAAATAAATCGACCAAAAAGGTTCATGAATAAGTGAAATACACATACTTTTCTGAACAGTATAGAACGTTATTACTAGGAACAGTAAGCTGCTTGTCGCATACAGTGCTGTATAAAGTGAGCTGATGAAAAACAATTACTTGATAAGCATCAAAACATACCAATACTGAAGAAACGACATGTGCCTACTGATGAATACCAAACAATAGGTCTACTATCGCAGAATATATTGATTATAAAAATTCCGAATGTATCTGCGATCTCGGAACGTAGATTCAATGTATGGAAACCGTGGTTAGCTCAGACCAGGCTCTGTGGTCTTTGCGCTACCAGCCGAGATGACTCACGTGCGCCCCTGCGGCTTGTTTTAGTCACGTGAAACGAAGAACAGTGTCCACTTAAGCAGAACTCTTCCAACAAAGAAAGGAAAAGAGAAGTCTTGCTGTTAAGCTGGTGGTTTAAAATAGAGCAAGTATGATTGCATACAAGTAAAGACGGGCACCGGCTCATATAAATTCAATTCTGACGGCAACTTTACAAGTGAGCTACTTCCAGCTGGCTATTTTGATGAGTCGCCAGCAAAGATGACGTCAAGGAGATTAGTCAACAACCAAATCAGGTAACTGTCCTAAGACTCAGTCAAAAGTTATGCACACCGCAGGTCAAAAAAATACACATATATCTTGTGCTGTATGCAAAGAAGCTAATAATACACACGATATGAACGACATCTTTGTCTACACATGAATACTGAGAACTGAACTCAAAGCGCCCGGGAAATGATATACAACCAAAACCAAAATCATAGGTCTTAAACCCTCTCAGATTAATGGTGCCATAAAATCTTGAAACTCATAAATCTCAAAGACAACTACCATCAAGATCTGTTTAGGCATCTGTCTGCTTTTCAGTCCAGTGGTTCTGATGGTCTTCGTCGTTGTTCCTTCGGATAACGGTAACTCCGGCGTAGTGTAGAGTCTGTACGTCGTCGATATCAGTCTGCATGGCGGCTTGCGGGTCGTCTTGCTTTTCGACCGCGGCATCAGCCAGTTGTGTCTTGCACAAGCGGTTTTGTGTCCTCTTCCACCAATTTGAAGCAGACGCAGAAGCAGTGGGTTTTGCGCTGGTCATGTTTGTAGATTCCGACTTTAACTAGGAGCGCCGGCTGGCTTATATATCTCTACAACATCTGTGGCCGCATATGCAACAAGACGGTCGCTAAACGCACCAAACAGCTACAGATGACACGAGTCACGTCTCGTCTGGATTCATGCTACATGCCACAAGTAAAAGCTGCTGGAACGCGTTCCGACTCGCCTGGCGTAGACGCGCAAGTTCCGCTTGCTCAGTTCAGAGGCGCGTTACGGTTCCATCGCAGCACTCGACTGAGCCGCAGCGTGGGCAAAATAACAAACCTTAACGGCTCTGCGCGCCAACAATGCCCTATTCTGCGCGATGTGCTGGCAACTGAGCGCGCGTCTATCTGCTACGGCAACGCCTTTACTCGTTTATTTGAAAAACGCAGGTATGCAAAAGTTCATATCAGCTGAGCAGGTTGACCGGTGAACTTGCTGCCAGCAGACGACTCAGAGCCAGTGGACGATGTCGCCAGCGCGGCAAGAACCCGTATTCCCATCTGTCGTGCGGCGCATTGTCCGACTGCTAATTTGGTGCCATTTGTTCACAACCTGCAATGTAATTAGTACTCAGCAACCTGGTTTGATTCCTCCGTTGTTTATTCAGATTTCTGACAGGTTTTATCAAATAAGAGTCTGCCATAAGTTATGCTGGTAGGGGTGGTCGATATCGGCTCTAATGGAGTGCGTCTGTCGGTTACAGACCTCACGCCGGCCCCACCCGCGCGCTGTTTCCCTGTTCTGTTTCAGGAACGGGCAAAGATATCTTTATATGATGCAATCTCCGCTTCTTCTGACCAAAAAATATCAAAATCTGTGCTTAGTAATTTGAATGCTGTTTTTAAGAGATTTGATGCTGTTTGTTGTGCCCTTCAAGTTCAACCTGAGAATGTAACCGTTTTCGGCACCGAGGCATCTCGATCAGCGTCAAACTCTGATGAGTTACTGGATATGATCCGAGCTATTAATGAGAAATGGACTATCACATTACTGCAACCAAGTATGGAAGCAAAGTATGGTGCGTTAGGTATCGCTGCTTCCTACTATGAAATGAACGGTGTTGTGATGGACCTTGGTGGAGGAAGTATCCAGATATCTTGGATATCGACTTTAGCTGGCAAATTAACGATTTCCGACACTGCAGTTTCTCTTCCATACGGTGCTGCTGCTTTATCTTTGAAACTTGCTCGTGCAAAGAGCATAAAAGATGTTAGATCTGAACTGAACAAAGCGTTTGTCTCTGCTTTACGGAAGATAAATATTCCATTCTCCATCAATGGTGCTAGTTTGTATCTTTCTGGAGGGGGATTCCGAGCTTTGGGATGCTTTGCCATGAGTGTACTGTCTGAAGTTGATTATTATCCCGTTCCGATAATAAATGGATATCGTTGCTCTTTTAAAGATCTTGATAAGATTACACAACGGCAAATTAATGAGCAAGTTATCGTCAAACTAGAAGATCTGTTTCGCATATCAAAACGCAGAGCCATGCAGCTTCCAGGCATATTTATTTTAATCCAAGCTCTTGTTTCTGCAGTTCCATCTTTTGGTTCAGTCTACTTTTCTCAAGGTAAAGAATTGTTTCTATGTTTGTAACTTTTTGATTAACTTTTCAAAGGTGGTGTCAAAGAAGGCTACCTATACTCTAAACTGAGTGATTCTTTAAAATTCAAAGATCCTCTTGTCGCATGTACTTTAGAATATGCAAAACCTGCTTCAGAGAAAATAGAGACTCTTTTTGAATTTGCAATGTCATCATTTACTCCGTCTTACATCAAAAACCGCATTGTTCCCGTTATCTCAAATTTACTCTACGTTCACAGCTCATATTCCAAGGACGTACAAGCAACAGCTGCATTGAACTTTGCCATCACAGGTCCTCTTGGTAAAGCGTTTGCGTTATCTCACGTTGATCGTGCTCTGATAGGTATAATACTATGTGAAAGATGGGGAAGTGAAGTCTTTGATGAACGAATGCTAGGACGTCTTTGCGATTTGGTAGTCAAAGAAAGTCGAGGTTCCCAAGGATATTCATACCTGTTTTGGGGCTATTATATTGCGAAACTAGGTACAGTGCTCGCTGATATGTATCCTGCAGGAATAATGGATGATGAATCGAGATTAAAAATTGGTATTTTGGAAGATGAGCATGACGTTTTGACTGTTGAAATGATTTTCAGAACCAATGATCCTGTTCGTGCTGCCGTCTGGAGTAAAGTAGAAGGACTAGAGAAAGCGATAAAGAAGTTCAGGAAGAAGTATGATTTTTCAAAAGTACCAAACGTTTCTTTCAGAAACAGGTTAATATAGTAGTATTCTAAATAAATCGTGATTATTGTACAAATTATATACATAGCCTCATGCTGTCGTGCCCTCTAATGTAAAATCGTACTTTTTAAAGACCTCTTTAAACCTTTCAGTATCTTTAATTTCTTCTTTTTCATCTTGTATGCAGTCTTTCCAGTCAAACCGATCTTGTAAACCCAACACCGTCGCAAGCACTTTTCTTCCGAACTGTAAATCAAATCTAGTATTTAATGATAGCGGAATCGTGAGAATTCCTTCCTCACCAAGATAAATCTTACAAAAATCCTCATCTGGACCCGGTTCTTCAGTTGTAATGTTATATCCATTTGTGGCAGCACCTTTTTCAAATTCAGCTTTCACATCTTCTAATTTATCATTAGGAACTGGTATGACTTGTGTATGAAAATGAATTCCGGTTCTTCTACTAATTTCAAACGCAATCGCAGTGTATCCATACTCCTTATACATTTGTGATATCCGTTCTCTAAACTTGTCCATCTCTGCCCTTGTTCGTTTTCTAGCTTCTTCATCATCTATTGATTCAATAGTCGGTTGATGTTCAAGTGGAATAATTAAGACATGGCCCGGACACTCTAGTCTTGCTAAATCAGATTTTGTCAAAGGGCCCTTTGCTGTAGTCAAGTAACTATCTTCACCAATTGATACTATAAGATGTTGCGCCAGATTGGGGTTTGATAAACAGAAAAAACAGGTAGATGCATCTACTGGACGACGTTCATTGCGTGCTTTTTGTACTCGTCTAGAATTACCACGTCTTTTTGAATCACGACTGTCATCGTCTTGATACTTCCGCTTGCCCTTCCCTGTACCGTATATTAAGTCTTCTTCTTCATCGGAATTTCCGTTATTATCTGAATTCGTGTTTAGTGGCTTCTTAGCTGCATCTAATTTAGCTCCCTCTATGAATGGATTCTGTGTTGTATTTTCAGGCAATGGCATTGGTATGTATGGAACAGAGACATTGAATGCATAAAACCATTTGCTTTTCTCTGGGTTGCCAACTGGAGCTAATGAAATAAATCTTGTCGGCCTTTCACCTCCTCCGCCATTCAAATTTATATATCCTTCATTCTTGTATGGCTCCCGCTCCCAGAATGTCTTCCCCGGTGAAAAATGATAGCGAGGTTGAAATAATGACACCAGATCAGCTATTCTTAAATCTTTCTTTGTGTTTAATACAATTTCGTTATTTTCTGCACTTGATGAAAGTAGATCAATATAACTAGGCCAATGGGCTGTAACTAGAACGTCCACACTCTTCTGTGATTTCAATTTCTCTATTTCAAAAGCGCTGCACCCAGGACCAGTTGCTGCGATCTTAACACCTTTTTCTGTGACGATTGTTCCTGAGCTACCAAACGAGATCAGATTCTTGCAAAGTTGCCCATCTGTACTCTTATCCAATATTTTTCTGACTGGCGGAACTATTCGATCATTCGTATAGAAATAAGTGGGTATACATGGTTCTAATTTATTTTCTAGTACCTCTGTGATGGTTTCTTCTGGTGTTTCTGATGTGAATACGTCTCCAAGAATTAAGAGAGCATCAAATGGTCCTGCTGCAGATGAATTGATTTGAGCTGCTTTCGCAATTGCCGCTTTGTAATTTTTACCAGGACTCCCAAACACCAATCTGAATGATCGTTAGCAAATACAGATTAAAGAGAGTGAACTTCTAGTACAAACATTTTGGACATTATTCAAGATTGTCATTACCATTTACATTCTACACAGAGCTTTGATCTTGAAATTATCTACTAATGTTCATCACGTGACTCTAGTTTCGTTTAATGCCGGCGTTCGCAAGCGAACAACCGTATTTCATTTTACTACTTCATTGCTATCTATTATAGTAGTATATACACCGAAAAAAGCGCCTTAAGTCTCGACACTAGAAAAAAAATCTGAACGGAATTATTTGCATTAAACTTCTCAAAGCTTCCCTTATGATGTAGCTGAAAAAAGTTGCAGCGTGGCGCATCGCACTGATCAACTTCTCTGGGTCTTGGTGTGAAAAAAAAAGTATGGAAAAAACTTTATTTGCAACAGTAAGAGATTTTTTTCGTCATTTGTCCCAACGACTTCGCAAGACACGATATATATCTATTTACTTGCACAATTTCACCTGACCATAAGTCTGTTGTATCCGTCACCATTGCAATCTCACTCAGCTTTTATCGACTGTTGAATACATTGTACGCTGCATTTTATGTCAAAACAAATTTCAACTTCTGCTTCTTCGCGAGTGAGCGGGTTTCCGGGATCACCTCCTAAGAAATTAAAGTCAGCACTTGCAAAAGATGAAGTAGAACTGGCGCTTGAACATGCGATTTTTGGTGACTTGGAGGGATTTGAGAGTGGTTTGAAAGATGTTGCTGCTCCTAACTTTGACGATGAGAGTGATGCTGATGTGGAATCATTGGAGTCTGATGAGGATGAGGACGATGAGGCTTTGAATGAAGATGAGGCTACTACATTTACTAATGTCGATGATGCAAACGTAAGTCATTTTTCTCTCTTTAAAAGTCTGTTGTGGTATTAATTATGGATAGCTTTTTGTTGTTGATGGTCTTAGTGATCCAACCATTGGCGAGATTGTCGCTGCTGATACCCAAATATCGACCACAGTTACCGGAATACCAAAAAAAGAGCGAGGCCCAGCACCAGCTTGGATCGATAGCGACGATGAACGACTAAGCATATCACTTGCATCTAGCGATCGATTACGAAAATTGCGTGCTACAGAGGAAGACGATTTGGTCGACGGATTAGAATACAGTGCTCGGTTGAGATCTCAATATCAAAAGCTATATCCGGTTCCGGATTGGGCGATTCCTTCTGTAAAGCGAAAAGTTCAGACTGAAGAGGATACCCAAAGCAGTTCTGGTGATGACGTTGAAGCTGAGGACGACAAAGAGCGCGCGCTGTCTGCAGACCCTCTCAGCAAAATTTTACAAAGCACCGCGCAATACACAGAGAAAGGCAACACAGGGTTATTACCACCTTCAGTTCTTGACATAGCTCGACTTCGGGATGCCAACCATTCGTCACCATCTCACTCTGTTATCCAAACTTTATCATTCCATCCTTCTCTTCCTCTTCTATTGTCTGCCGGATTTGACCGGACATTACGAATTAACAACATTGACGGAAAAGTCAACAGTCTCGCAACTTCATTACACATTCGTGCATCGCCTGTTCAAACAGCAGAATTCCATCCTGACGGTCGTCGTGTTTTTGCAGGAGGTCGCCGTCGATATTTTTACGTCTGGGATCTTGAATCAGGCAACGTTGATAAAATTAATCGCATGTATGGTCATGAAGATCATCAGCGCAGTATGGAACGATTCAAACTCTCACCATGCGGTAGATTTATTGGACTGGTTGGATCAGGAGGCTGGGTCAACTTGCTTGACGCAAACAATGGACAATGGATTTCAGGTGCTAAGATTGAAGGTGGTGCAGTTGCAGATTTTGTGTGGGATAAAGATGGAGGACTTTTAACGCTTGTTAACTCTGCCGGAGAGATTTGGGAATGGAGTACTTCAGAGCGACGCTTTTTATCTCGATGGGCTGATTTTGGCGGAGTTGGTATTACGTCACTTGCGGCAACTGATAAATGGGTGGCTCTCGGAAGTCAAAGTGGTATAGTCAACGTCTACGACAAGACGAAGAAAGATGACGAACAACCGAAACTTGCATTTTCGCTCGATCAGTTGGTAACGTCAATATCAAGATTAGAATTTTCGCACGATGGACAAATGCTCGCCATGGCATCAAAAGTTAAGAGAGACGCATTCCGTGTTGCACATTTACCTTCCGGTACCGTTTTCAAGAATTGGCCTACCTCTGGCACACCACTTGGAAAAGTTACATCAACTGCTTTCAGTGCTGGTTCTGAAATGTTAGCAGTAGGAAATGAAGGAGGAAAGGTTCGTCTTTTCAAGCTTAATCATTATGCGTAAACAGTTTACTCAGCGAATCTTAGTACAGATTACTTAAGAATCTGTATTCAGAGTGTGCTTTTTCTGTGACGACATTGGACGCTCAGTGATTTTCATCATCGCGAACTCGGATGATGCTACGGCGATGTAATGCATAGTTACGATAACATTATATTCATCATTTGTTTTTTCCTTTCTTGAACATATTTTTGGCGGGCTCTGCTGGTTATTTTTCTACTCTTGATTACATTTTATTTCAAAATTTTTATTATAAAAGCTGTTTGTGGTGTTGAAAAAGTTCTTTTACTTTCAGTTTCTCTCGTTCTCTATTCGTTTTGTTCTTTGTTATTACGGGTTATCAAACATTTTGTTTATTATGCATTTGGAATTGAAAACAGGAGCTTATGTATATTTATCAGTTATAATACATCATTTTTTTTGGTTAAACACTGTTCAATAAGTTGAGCTTCTAGCTTACATTAGTGCTGTGTTGGGCAGGGGTGCTCCACTCTGATTCCATAAGCTCGTCTAGATGACACGATCTACGATCATTGAAGTACGACAGATATTGTGTGATAGTTCATTTAAAACTAAAAATACAGAGTGGCATTTGCCTACAGGTCTACCACTTCCATCTTAAAACCAATAACGTAACAGTACAGTAAGGAGGTATCTATATACAGAGACTAACAATCATACCACAGTGGGTATATACACGCCAAATTACAGCATAGCAAGGCCTGCGAGTGTTGCAAGTCCAATCACAAGTGTAGATGCAGCTAGATTACGCATCGAATAGGTCGATACACCAGCGCCCATAAAGACAGTAATAGTATGATTGCTAGAATAGTTTCCGGTCATGTTTCCATAATGCTCAGTCAAGTTTCCAGTATAGTTCGAGAATTTACCACCGTTGTAGCCACCCTTCGTCTTACTGGGCTTTGATTTGTATTCAGAGCTATTATTATCAGCTTCATAAGAAGGCTTGTAGCTCGACGACGAATTGTAGTTAGTCTCATTAGCGATCGAACGAGATAAAACTGGTGCTGCAGTAGGCACAGCAGGCAAAGATTCCGCAGAGACTTGAGCAGGTACAGTAGCAAGAGTAGTAGCAGCTGCAGGCACGTAGCCAACCATGTGTGGATAAGTGACAGTCATAGCAATATCGGTATCAGTCAAAACAGTTTCTGCAGGAACGAAAACAGCAATAGAGGTAATAGAAGCTTTATCTACAACAGTCGGAGTTCCTTTCTTGTCAATAGGAACTGGAGCTTCGGTGGCAACAGGAGTGACGACTTCAGCGCCAGCCATCGGTTTGGATGGGGTATTCTCAAGTTCAGGTGCATCAATCATCTCCCAGTCCTCAGGGCTCTCTTCCTTTATCTCCTCATTCTCAGAGCCAGAGGCGTCAAGATTTGTCTCCTCAGAAAGATTGGCAGACTCAGAAGGCATAGATGCATCTGGTGAGGCAACCTCCTCAGACACAGGAGTTCCATAGTCTAAATCCTCGGACACATCAGTAAATCCGTTTTCAGCATCACCAACGATCAAAAACGGATCAGAATCCATTTCCTCTTTCGTCTCTTGGCTCTTTGCATAATCCTTGTTTTGGTCTGCAGTATCAGTAGTCGCAGGCTTTTGCAAATCAAGCGAGCCGTCTTCCTTGAAGTTCAGGACAGCTTCATCTTCCTCGACGTAGCTATCGGGGATTTTGTCATCCGGTAAAACAGTTGCTGTAGCATCGTATCCCATAGTAATCTTATTACAGACTTCGGTAATAGTAGAAGCTACCTCCGAGAGAATTTGCTATAATGTACCGGTTAGTTGTTGATTTACAAATGGGCTGTCACAACAAATCTACTGAATAATAATACTTACGGACTGCGGACAAATACCGTAGCAAGAAAGCTCCAGCTGAACAAGAGCGCTGCACTGACAGTCAACGTCAGAAGGCTCACACATGAAAAAAGTCTTCTGGACGTTGTCGACGCAAGCAGCGACGCCAGCCACATGCTGCGTGATCGTTAGTACATCCGGGGTCGACAAAGCTGCAGAATAGCAGTATAGTAATAGAGACAAATATACGTACACAAGGAAGTTGGTCTGGAGTGAAAAGGGCATGAATTCTGCCCTCGTTCAAAAAAGCTCCAGATTTGTGACCACCGCGGTGCCCAACAGTGCGCGCAACTGACTCCTGGTGTTCAGCGAAACGATTAGGAGCCGCAATAACAGACGACACTAAAAGAGCAGTAGAAACTACGGATCTCATGTTGACCATTTTTCAGAAAAGTTAGAGAGATATGAGCAACAAAAAACTTGGGGGTGAGGAAAAAAGGGGAGAGTGGGAGAGGAAGCGGGGCGGAGCGGGGCGGGCAATCTAAAATTGGGCGGGCGGTTTGTTTATCCCAAATGACGTTGCTTAGTTTACTGAATTCCCTTTTGAGCTTCTATTAGAGTTTGGTCAATGTTCTGTTTAGTGGCACATCAATATATTGATCCCGAGAAGTATAATATTTACAATGATAAAAAGGCTTTGATTAAATTTCCGCATGCAAGAAAGTGTGACTCTGATAGATTATTAAGCTGATGTTGCTGTAAATAAAGATCATCACTACTACTAGGTGTTGGCAAGTGATGCAGTTAATTCACCTTTGTCGATACTCGGCCCACTCTAATTTCCCCAACCTACGTCGCCTTCAAATTTATTAAAGCTGTGACATGATGCTTTATAATTTTCTTGCAGACGACAAACATACCGTGTTGGAGGATGGCAAAGTTGGAAAAGGGTGAAGGATGCAGAAGACCTCTATCACTTGGTGCACCAAAACCATCGTTTTCACTCAGTTTTACGACGTTGTGATCCTTCAGATCTACAAGTTTATTCTTCTAATACAACAGATTTCAATGAGGTGCCTGCGGACAAGCTGAAAACTATCGACGGATTAACATCGGAGACATCCTCAGCCCACGAGCTGTCCGAGGACCAAACAGACGGCCAGCCTTCAATTATCATTCCAGTGATCCGTAACCAACGCATTAACAATTTCCAACTTCTCAGAATGCCGTCTGGCACTGTCAGAAATGACTTGCTGTTACAGTTCTTTCATGAACTTATGAGTGGTACGGCGGACAATCACAGTGTGCTAAAATTTGGAATTAATTCTTGGGAGATCCTCGTTGTGGATCTAAGATGCTTGTCAGAGAGCTATGACGAGATCAATGATGAAATTTTTGAACTTGCGCGAAAATCAAAGATTCTTCTCACTGGGACATCTGGGGTGGGAACATCACTCTGGCCTCTACATGGTCAGAAGATTGATATTGCGGCTTGGCCATGATATGGCAAATTCAGCGAAGCCCATTTATATTTTATGAGTTAGTTGGGAATATGACATTTGTGCTATTTTTGGATTCCAAAGAAACTCCAGATGGTCAGTTCACCTCTATGAAGCGCATGAAGGACTTCGATATGCTACCAGGTTGGGAATATCAGCTGGTATAGACAACTGGATTATATATGACGCAGAGCCGCCCAAAGCTGTCAATGCGAAGACAATTCTAATTTGCTCTTCATCTTTCAATAATGATTCATACGAAAAGTACAAAGAATGGAATTGCCGAATAATTTACATGCCAGTCTGGAAAATTGAAGAGATGGATATCGCTAAGAATAATATCTTTATAACTCCAACTTTCCAATACGATGCGCTGGTTGATATATTCGGTTGCAAGTCTCAGCATGTCTTCGGTGATGAAAGAAGATATCAGCATCTGACTAGTTATGACATGGTTAACAGCATGGCTTTTTTGAATGCGAGGAAAGCTATTGATAGTTACTCTGTCAGTGGTCGCTTGAAGCATATGCACTCCAAAGTCGAAGCAGTTACAGCAAGTGATGAGGCACATTTGATTTTGCATATACATCGTAAACCAGATGTATCTGGAACAAATTTTTTGTTGTATATGCACTGCACTGTTACCTTTGCTATGTCTGTTATTGAGCAAGAGGTCAAGATGTATGAGAAAAGGACTTTATTATATTAAGAAAAGCTTCAAGAGCTTCTGACTGCTACCAGTGATGCGAGATATGACTTCAGATCCCACCATTGATTTCTATCTTGGCAAAATTCTCGCTGGCCAGTGCAGGAAGATTATTAATAACCTTTTAGAATCAGGTCTGTCCATCTGCAAGGAGAAGTATGTTTAAGAACGAAGGGAATCGTGATAGGTTCTTGTGTAATGCAATGGGAGAGCTCATGTTTCCATCTGAACCCAGAGGCAATAAGTTACATGTGAGATTGTGTGTTGACGTGACTGCCAAGTTATACAAAATATAGGTCGGTAAGAGTAAATTAATTACTGATTGCATTTCTGTGAAGACGTTTTTTCCTAATTACGCTTTTTACATTCAACTGCTTACTTCGCGGAATTCTTTGACTCATCTGCACCATTGAGCAAAGTTTCTCGTCATCCTTATTTATAAATGTGATGGTCATCAAAAAATCGTTCGGAAGATATCTACCCTTTTATTTGAACTCTATACCTTCATGATGTATCGCGTAAATTTATACTCCACAGAATATACAAACAGACATCAAACATACTGAATTGTTTGAAATCTGTTATATTCCCCAAAAATGCCTGTATTATAATACCATTTGCTAGCAACAATAGCTCTAAACAAAAACTCCATTCTTACCTCTACCTTCTAAACTCATAAGACAACATAAACAAATTGTAGTTGGTTAACTATTGGTCTAACAATATTGAAACGTGCGAATCCGGTAAGGCAAACAGCTTACATCTAAGCGAGTAATCTCGACTCGAATTTCCAAAAACTCCCGAATGTGATAACGTATTGCCTAAGTCTCAGTAACTTATCCCATTAGTCAATAGTATTTTTGCATAACTAGTTGCTATCCAATAGATGTTTGTTTATCTGTTTTCTTTACTTTATCTTTTTCCCATCTGCAGGAAGCTTATCGTTGGAAAGAGAATCAACGACGTCGGTTTTGCCGTTTGTAAGTTCGTATCTGATAGGATCGTAATGCCATGACTGAAAAACGATCTAAGGTCATATTAGTGCCACTGACATTAAAATAACTCAACATTATAAAAGCATACCAAATAATCCAACATAAGGGAAAAGAAAGTGCCACATAACCAACTAGAATTCACCAATAAATAATGAAAGCTGTTATCTAACACCAGGATAGAGGTTATAAACATCAAATTTCCTCCCGAAGCAAATAGAAAGTAT
>JAJLWK010000272.1:0-18391 GCA_030570675.1 Myxozyma neglecta | reverse complement strand
TCAAAATCCTGCGCAAAGTATAATAGACACATTTCATGTCCAGCAACTGCTGTCCCTAAACCACAACTCCCCCCTCCTTCAAAATCCTGCGCAAAGTATAATAGACACATTTCATGTCCAGCAACTGCTGTCCTTCACGCCATCCAAGGGTTCTCCTGCGTTCCCGGCAGCTCCTTCAGTTACAGAAGAATATTAGTGGAGACTTACCCTAACCCATAGATTTAACGAAGCTGTCAAAAAAAATCTCCCGGGCGTGACTCGAACACGCGATTTTCAGATAAATGCTAAGCTATTACAGTCTGACGCCTTACCAGCTTGGCCACCAAGAGATATGTGAAATAGCTGAATATGGATCATTATAAAGGGATGTATTGTTACTTATTTTTGGGTAAAAATCTGTCTGTTTAATATTAGAATAAACGTTATTTTTGCACTTATATATGGAGAACACTTCCAGTTGTACTTTACGCGTCGAAGTTCAGGCTTCCTCATCTGGTGTTATATTTACAAATACATTGCATTGATGAATGTGCGATGCCAAATTTTATTAACGAGCGGCAGAGTGCCACCGACCACGCTCGCGTTCATGTAGTGAATCTGGGTGAAGCTGAATGCCCAAGTGGTCCAGAGGTTAGTTCATTTATTAATGATCGAATAAGACCAGAACAGAGAAACAGCAACCCCAATTATGACGATGGGACTTTGATTTCATGGCGAGTACTGCCAGAGGGCGAGCAGTTAATTGTTCGACAGCATGCTGTAGAATGGCATATCGGCAATGCGCTGTATAGACGGTTTGGATTTCCTGATGAGACTATTACGCACGCGTTATTCGCATTTTTTGAAGATCCTGCTCGTTTTGACAAAGAAAAAAAAGTTCCTAACGTGTTGGGTAAGCTAAATGTTCCAAAGCGAGGAAGATCAGCTCCTGAATTTCAAAAGCGTGCTATTGTTATTTTTATTCAAGATGTCGCTCATATTTATTTTGTTGCCGGACAACATTATATAGTAAATATTCCTTTTGTGGTGAGGGAGGTTTTAGCATCAGATAGAGGACTGATTATTGAACGTGACGCGTTTTCATCGGAAGCAGATGCACACAAAGAGCAATTTCAAATTTTCCTAGATCCGTCTACGTCAAACAACTCTTCACAACCTAATATGCCACGATATTTTAGTTTAATTGATCCTTTAGCTGAGCTTGGTCTCGTCAATAGGCTTGCAGGAGGCATACTGTCGGACGACAACTCCGGGATAAGTACTGGATTTGCGTCTACTGAGGAGCTCATATATATATCAGATAGAATACAGAGAGCACCTCAATACGCGTTACTCGCTGCAACTTTTGATACCGCAACCAAGATGTTGAATGTCTATCAATTCAGATACATCAGCAATAACGGGGAAGCACCCATTCGACGTCGAACACTGTCCAGACGTCGCTCGTCGATTTTGCATTCTCTTAACGAAGACACTTCTGTTGCCGATTTGTCTTTACCTTTTGAAATTGCTGGAAATAGACGCGTATCGACATCAAAAACCGATATATCATTGCAGTTGGATAGAATGGGTTCTGTTGCGTTTGATCTGCCCGATGGTGTGAGCGGAGTATCTTCAGGAACCAGCCCCTTCTTATCATGGTGGTATGATGTTGACACTCTTCGTCGAGATGTCGAATTTTCTCTGATTGAAGCGTTTCCTTTTGTCAGTTCGAGCTCCAAGATTAACTCTTTCAACTTGGTATATCCGTCCGAGAATCAACAGATTTTCGGATTTGTGAACAAAGCTCAAGGATACATTCTTTTGCTCACACTCTCTCTTGAAGGTCGTCGGCTTAGATTTGATGATTCAATTAAAATCCCAGCTAGAGATTGCGCACCGCTAGGCAATGATAGCAACGCTACTCAATCTTTTCCTTCTAGCCGTGCTCTACTAGTGCTGGTGCTGCCAAATGGCGCAATGAGACTTTATGATCCTATTTTACGTATCTATTCGCCTGAACTTGCTGTTGATGGTTCTATAGCAGAAATAAAGCACGCTGTCAATTCCAAAATATTTGTAAAACTGGAAACACAAATGCTGCTTCAAATCGAGATTCCGATTCGGCCTCGGCAAACTTTTGTTCAAAGGGCAATTTCTGTTATGGAGCCCATGCTGAAGCCGTCACAACAGGTCATTTTTATGTATCAATACTCCCTGGCGTTGCATAATTTATCTAACATTAACGAGCCCGACATTAAGTGTACAGATTGGTGGGTCTTCATCATTGCATTCTTAGCATCATGGTTAGGATCAGGGCGCAAGATTCCAGTTTCAACTACAAAAGCAAAGAGCAAATACGAAAAATTTTTAGATTTACGGAATAGACACGATTTTGACCTATCGCCTTCGCTTTTTGACTTCACTTCTAAGCCGATTCCATCACAGGATGGAATATATACAAGACTGATGTCGTTGGCAATCGAGCAAGCTAATATGTTCAGTGATATGTACACAGAGGAAGGAGCATCTTGGTCGGCAGAAACTCGTGCAGCTGTCACATGTGCATTACATCTGTTTGTGGAAGATTTGAAGCTCGATATTGCATTGACAGAAGCCAAAGTTAAAGTGTCTGAATTTGTGGGCCAGTTAGTGAGATGGATGGGCTGGTCTGACGAATGGAAAGGAGCTTATGTTAATCCATCTATAAGCTATGATGAGCGTAAGCATCTGTTTTATTAAGTTTACAAGTCACTAAAGATTCTCTAGAAGCGATAAACATTACGCCTGAAATCCTACGAAACCCTCCTAATATTTATCAACAACTGTATAACGTGCTTACTCTTTCGGATTCTACCCCTTTCCCAACTTTGTACGACATCTTTCTCGAGCTGAACGGAAGCACTAGTAGTTCAATTAAGCAAAAACATGTCACTAGTCTTCTTTCTCGGACTGCTTTTGTCATGGGTTTGTTTAAGTTGCTGGCTGCAAAATCAGATTCAATATATCAAGAAATAATTGAATACGTATTCTCTTCTTTACTGATTCCAGAAAATTCACAGAAGGCACGATTTGTTCGCTCAACGTCTCTCACCACAGCTGGTCACAACCGTGGTCGGCTGCTTAGCGACGAGATCGAAAGATTTCCCGAATGTTTCTTGATGATTTTTAAGGAAGCTAAACTATGGTGCCAGCAATGTACACCTACTATGTGGGGAGTAGAGGAGTTAGAATTCATTGGACGAAGAGATTTACAAAAGATGGTTGAGACTGCAACCAGTAACCAACCTTTTCAAGGCGTGCATTATCATTATGATGTAAGTAGTTAGTTATTTTATTAATACTTTAACTGATGGATAGACTGTTCGTGGTAATCCGCGGGAAATCTCGCAGATAGTCAAGTCACTTGGATCAGAAACCGAAATCACAGAACCATGGGATGAATCCTTAGAGGCAGATCATGCACTCACCACGCGACTTATATTTCGGCATGACAGACGAATGAGTGAAGTTCAGAAGTTGATTCAGTCGTATCATGTGCAAATAGTGAATTTTGAGTATAATCAGCACTCATCGTCATTCAATGAAGCAGATATGCATACAGCCCAACAAGCGTTGGCACGAATGATTAGCACACGGACTTTGGCGGTACCTGTTGGTCGTGGGGCAATTCTCTATTGTGCCCGAGTCCCACTGATGACGGAGAAATTTCCTATTCCAAAGATGAATTTCAACATTGTGATGATGCCAAGTAACGCGACCATTGTTGCTGAGAAGCATCTTATTGCCGATCAAAACATTGCTTGGGGCTTGTTTCATAATGGTGTTGCTTCAGGGCTTAGCGTAGCAAAAGATGCGAAAGAAACTACAGGATCGTGGATTGTCTACAATAAGCCTTCCGAGTTAAACTTTCAGCATGCTGGATTTCTATTGGGCTTAGGAATTAATGGGCATTTAAAAAGCTTAGCAGAATGGCATATATATAATTACTTGAGGCCAAAGCATACATATACTTCTATTGCGCTGTTGTTGGGAATGTCAGCTTCTTACTTGGGCACCATGGATGCGAAAATGACTAAAGTTTTATCAGTACATGTTGTTGCTTTACTGCCCGCAGGTTCTGCTGATTTGAATATTTCAGGATTGATGCAGACTGCCGGAATCATGGGCGTCGGTTTGCTTTACTATGGCTCTCGCCACCGTCGCATGAGCGAGATCTTGATTTCAGAAATTGATCGTCATGATGCTTCGGGAGTTAGGCGCAAATCAGCCAGTACTCAATATCCCACGCACTCTGCAACAAGTGATTCTCGCAGTTCAAATGCTGCTAACACTGCTGAAAATTTTGATGTTTCTCAAGATGAGGGATATCTGCTGGCAGCAGGATTTGCTCTTGGACTCATAAATATTGGAAGTGGTGTGGATGGAAGCGACAGCGCAAATTTGAGCGATCTTCGCTTGATGGAACGTCTGCTAGCTATCGGCACTGGAAACAGTGGCGGAAGTAGCATGACGGGAGGCCCCTACAGTGAAGATGGAATTGCAGGAGGATCATCTGCACGTCGGCATCATCTAATCGATAAATGTGCTGCTGGAAGCATAATGGCTCTTCTCTTGATATATCTGAAAACTGAAAATGAAGGTGTGGCTCAAAAAATTGATGTCCCAGAGACTGAAATGCTATTTGAATATGTTCGATCAGATCTGCTTCTACTACGTACGCTTGCTAGTCGACTGATTATGTGGAATAGCATCGGTACAAATATGGAGTGGATCAAGAGTTCGATTAAGCCATTTCTTCGGGAACGAGCAGATTTGAGAAAGATCTTAGTGCTTGATAGTGACGACTTGCCCTTAATGAACATCGTGTGTGGACTTTGCTTTTCAATGGGAATACGCTATGCTGGATCGCTTGAAGAGGAAGTAAAGGAAACGCTTTTGTACTTTCTGGATCATTTTATTAGATTATGCTCCTTGCCAGCCAGCACGCACGATCAGAGAATTGCGAAAGCGACCGCGCGGATGTGTCAGAGTGTTCTAGCTTTATCCGTTTCAATAGTTATGGCAGGCTCAGGTGATCTTTTTGTCATGCGGAGGCTTCGTCGTTTGCACGGAACTATAGATGCAAATGTCACATACGGGGCTCACTTAGCTTCTCATTTGGCCCTAGGATTATTGTTTTTAGGTGGAGGAGAATATTCTCTCGACGTATCAGATACAAACTCCACAACGTTCAATATCAATAAGGATAGTAATGGTAGCATCCCATTGAATTCAACATTTGCTGCAGGTAATTCCTCAACAACTCAAAACTTAGGACATCTCGCTATTGCTGGACTCATTATAGCATTATACCCTCAGTTCCCCAATACCGTGCAAGACAATCAAGTTCACTTACAAGCATTTAGACACTTCTGGACTTTTGCGTGCAAAAAAAGATGTCTAGTGGTTCGCGATATTGAGTCGTTAATGCCGATAGAGATGTCAATTCAGATTGGATACAAAGTGGACGGCAAAGTGGAGGAACAAGATCTTGTTGCTCCGTGTCTTCTACCGCCTCTGGAAAAAATCTCGTGGCTCAAAACTACGTCTGATAATATTTGGCCCGTTTATCTTGATCTTGATCAAAATCCGGCTCATTTAGCTGCAATAAGAAAAGGGCTTACAATATACACTGAATATTGGAAGGGACGTTCTATAGAGCAATGTTCTACGTCATACAATTTTTTTGGCGATGAATTAAATGTAATTGGTTCGCGATTGACTACCTTGTCTGAACCTCTCCCAAAAACTGCAAACGAGAGAGCTAAAGACTATGCGGCGAGCATTAAAGCCGGAGCTGATTACATAGATATTGAGTCTAATACTGCAAAGAAACTTCTTGAGGTTGGATTACATCATGAGCTAGATCGGACTGAAAGAGCAGCTATTGTTCCGTCAGATGGTATTTTAACCTTGTTTTTCCCCATATTTCTTAATTCTAACGAATTGTAAATATAGTCTACACTCGTCGTCCTTACATTGAATCAACTGCTGCTGACATTGTCGGCATGCTTGCAAGCTATATCCAAAACCCCAAATCTGCGGATAATTTATGGAACGTCAAGATTGCTCTTTATGCGTTTCCTAATTGGACCGACATGCATCCAACAAAAAGTTTAGATTTGATATTCATTCCTAGAAAAACAATCGAGAAGCTTAAAATGGTCGTCTGGAAGATGAGAAATAATAGCAAGTAAAGACTCACTTTTAGATTGTTGCTTTGAGATCAAATTCTGTACCAATTGCTAAAGTGAAAGCTTCTGAGGCAATCAGTTTTTTATTATATTATATCTGGACGGTACGTTACAAATTATTAATTATGTGGTTGGCGCTTTTTTTTTGCATTGTATGGTTCGTTTGTCGGTAATACTGTTAATTATTAAATTTTACATTGGTAGCGGATAAGAAAGGCAAGCGTGTCAAACATAGGTGCCATTACGGTGTGAAGGTTAGAATTGAGACAAATATTCGTATTCAGTAAATTCCAACCATGAAATACATTCTCTTCATTTTAAAAGAGATAATGGTACAAAATAGTTGACACAATATCAGAAGATTGCGAGTAGCAGCTATGACTAGACGCCGTCGGAGATGTCCGACAAGTTCGGACAATTGCGAGATGTGCGGCTTACAGATCGTCCGCCTTCCCTTTTCTGCTCGTCTGTAAACAAACTGTTACACCGGGTAGCCGACGGATCCGCAGCTTCAGAATTACGCGGCTTGAGTGATTTGTTCAATAGTAAACAATGACTTTCCGCTAGTTTTTTTGGTGCCCTGTGTGGATGAAAGTTTGATTATGAAGACTCGGGCGAAGCCGCACATGGTACATGTCTACACTGAAGGAATATGTGAAGTAGTCAAAGACCAGTATCATGATCATCAAATCATTTCAAAATCTCTACCTGGCTGCTGAAATTTCTATTTAATTGCGTTATCATGTTGTTTCATAGAGTAGTTAATACGGAGTGGTTGGGAAGAAAGCGGCCAGAATCATGACGTCGCTAAAGGCCGGGGTTCGCAGTCGCCCGGTACCGATGCAGTTCATACAATTGACGCTCCGCTCGCTCTCCAAGTATATTTACTTATCGATAGCATCTTGCGGTTTTTTTAAATCTTTGCTATCCGATAGATCTATCAAAGCGTTTTCGGTGGTCTTTGCTTCGTTGCATATAGTTGCGAACAGTAACAAGTGCGCTTGAAAACCACAGACTTCTTGTGTTTCACCTTTTTGCCTGTTTTCATCCTTTTCAAATCATCTTGACAGTAATCTTGAAGCAAAGCATCATTCCGCAAAAGCTCACAACTTTCAACCTTTTTGATCATGAGTAAGTTTTATCATACATTTCCCAGAAGCGCATCTACGCCTCCTGCTACTCGCCGTCGCTCATCTGGAAGCGTTATGCGTCCCTTACTTGTGGTATCATCTCCCACAGAAGATGAAACTGTTTACTACGACGACGACGACGACGACGACGACGACGACGATAGCATTGTGCCGATGATGAGGACCAGAACTAGTACAAGTTTATACGATGCTCCCTATTGGAAATATTCAGAGGACGAGACGGAAGACTTGCGGAGATTTAGAACTACATCAACTTATGCTACTTACAACAACTTTCTCTTTGAGCAAGCTGGAGAATCTTCTGAATATTTACCTGACGTTGGATTCAGACGTATGTTTTACCGTTTCCCTTCTGAAGCTTGATAAAGATGATTTATTAATATAAAATATAGCATGGCTTGCCGCAATTGGTGGATTCTGTGCTCAGTTTTGCTCATTTGGATATATGAACGTCATTGGAGTATTTCAAACATATTACGAAAATAACCAATTATCTCATCTTTCTCCTTCTACAATCTCTTGGATTGGTTCGATTCAAACATTTATATTAGCAATTGGTGGTTTATTTGCTGGCCGTATGTGCGACATGTATGGTCCTCGATGGCTGACAATACCCGGATGTCTTCTACTCACGCTTGGTGTCTCTACAACTGCGGTATGCACTGAATACTATCAATTTGTTCTTGCACAAGGTGTATGCTCAGCATTTGGCGCATCTCTCCTGTTCTATGCGACTACTGCAGCTATCAGTGGTTGGTTTTCGGAACATCGGGGATTAGCGTTTGGTGTGGCAGCATCTGGTGCATCATTTGGCGGCATTGCCCTCCCATTTTTGTTTGATGGAGTTGTTCGCGCTTATTCATTTGCTGCGGCAGTTTTTTGTGTAGCTGCACTGCTATTTCTTTTCTCTGCAGCCGCAGCAGCCGTTACCACTTCCCGAATTCCTCCTTGTGGTCGCCAACCGTACAGATTCATTCATTTCTATTTGAAGCCATATCTTGATCCGGTCTTTTCGTTGGTTACGTTCTCTTTAACCTTAACCTATCTGGGCTTGTTCGTTCCTTTCGCGTTTATTGCCTCTCATGCTTTGTCAAATGGAATTTCGCAGTCAAGCGCATTCCACCTTGTCGCATATTTAAATGCGGGATCTTTTGCTGGAAGACTGTTCAGTGGAATCGCATCCGATAAAATTGGTAAATTTTCAGTTTTTTTTATAGTGACATTGGCCTCTGGTCTAGTGGTCTTACCCTTTTGGTACTCAGTATCAGAAGAAAGTTGGATTGTGGTAGTAGCTGTCGCATATGGATTTACTTCCGGAGGTGTACTTGCCATGTACCCTGCACTTGTTGCTCAGATCAGTCCCGTGACTGAAATAGGTACCAGATTGGGTTCGTTGAGTGCAGCCATTGCCTTTGGTGGACTTGCTTCATTACCATTGGCGGGTGCATTGGTGGGATCTGATGGCTATAATCCCAACTTTCAGGCGATGCAACTGTATGCTGGTGTAGTCATGATGGCAGGTGCTGGAATTGCAGTTTTGGCAAAGGCTCGTGGTACCCGAGGAAATATTTTTGCCAGAGAATAGTTAGAAACTTGGTTATTGAAAGACAAAGGAGATGATTACTCGAATTCGAAATTGCATCCATGCGAGAGACTTATTTTGTCTTCCGCTTATTACTGGTATTTAAGCCAGATTATGACGACATTTGGGAGTTGTAAAAGTTTTATGTTTGGGGTTTTGTTGCATATAGGAGTTCATGGATCTCATTGCTGTTTTATTTCAATCAGCTGTCATTTCTTCGGTTTGAAATAGGTCTGTAAGCTGAACGAATGGGAGGTTTCACCATGATATAGATTAATGAAGTGTACGATGCTTGTACCAGTAAACTATTAAATATCAAACTATAGATTCATAGCTTTTCAAACCTTTCGCTTGTGATCTACCAATTGGGTCAATAGTCCCCAAGCAGGCTAAAGTTCTGTTTAAACCTTAATTTCTATAAAATGAACTTTCTAAGTGAAACGCCGTTACGCACAAGGGCCGGAGGAAGTTATTAAGCCGGCGCTCATGACCAGCCGACTCTAGCAGAATTATACATATCCTTTAAACATGCAGACTTAATTTAATCAAATATTAAATACTTAGAGCCAGTAAATTTTGCTGTTTCAATTGAAACATTCAGATACGTGATGAACAATGCTGCAAGCAGTTGTTGCTTGCCGGAGCCACCGGCGCCCTAAGGCGGGTGCGGCGGGTGCTTTAAGGACCTCTTCTTAATTTTGAAGCATATGACGTCAACAACTTAAAGTTTTTGTGTAGATGTACAGATTATCAACGGATAAATCGTTAAGTCACCTCTGTCATGTACAAACACAATTTCGATAACCCCAAATCAGAACAAGATTGCATTAAATAGTTAGAAACTAAAAAAACTGTTTTGAATTGATGGCGACAGCAGTCCTGATAAGGCAAAACTTGAAAGTCTCGGTTTTAAAGCGGCCTAATATACCAGATGTCCAAGCTTTTGTGGCGCACGCCATATTTGTTCTTTGTCGCTACGTTGGCGTGTATCTGCCGACGGAGAGAAGGGCCTTCGGAGGATCTGTGCCTTCGGAAGCTTCAACCACAGAATTGCTTCAGCTGAAAAATGATACCGGTGATCGAGCTTACGAGGGGTCGATCTATCAGGATATATAGAAAGCTTCTGCCACCCTTTCCACATCTCAAAAAGTCAATCCGCTTTTCATGATGAGCCTTTCGGAAAAGTTCAACACTGAGTCTTCTACAGCAATGCCACCATCAATTTCTCATATTTCTGCTTTAAAAGTGCATGATGAGTCGCAAAATTTGGAGTCTCCTGCGCTGTCGTATTCGTCAGAAGATACCTTAGCGCATCCAGCCGATTTAAGTCTTGTCGACATCAAAGAAAAGGAGAGTCTTGAAAAAGAAGGAGAGCTAAGTGCCAGTGATATCTCAGTTGTTGAAAGTGCAGAGAAGGCAGAGCCTCCACCTCCAGACATTGGAATAAGACGTATGTTTTCAATGCTCAAATTTTATGAAAATTGCTAACGTTAGAAGCCTGGCTATCTGTTCTTGGTGCCTTTTGTGCTCAATTCTGTTCATTTGGCCTGATGAACGTGATCGGCATTTTCTTAGCCTACTACCGAAACAATCAATTGAAGGATCTCTCCACATCTACCGTATCTTGGATTGGGTCAATCCAAGGATGTATTTTTGCATTTTCCGGTCTGTACTGTGGTCGTATAGTAGATATGTATGGATCGCGCTACGTGACTGTGCCAGGAGTTGTTTTCTTAACTGGCGGATTGATTGGTACAGCGTTCTCTACTGAATATTATCAATTTATACTTGCTCAAGGCGTGTCATGCGCCATTGGTGCTGCTGGTTTATTTTATGGTACCACTTGTGCAGTTACGTCGTGGTTTGCTGTACGTCGAGGAATGGCATTCGGTATTGCCGCTTCGGGATCTAGTATTGGTGGTATCACTATGCCATTTTTGCTTCAGCATATGTTTTACAGCTATGGCTCATTCAAAGTTGGCGTATGCATCCTTGCTGCCATTATGTTTTTTATGGGGTCAGTTGCCGCCGTTGTCTCTGATGGCCGACTTGCGCCGTCGGGTCGTCAACCTTTCAACTTTGTCACCTTTTATCTCAAACCATACAAAGAGCCTATTTTTGCTCTGTTTGCTGTGACTATGGCATTGATTTACTTGGGACTTTTTGTACCTATGGCTTATTTTGCACTTACTGCCATGCATTACGGAATGGCTACTGCACAAGCCTCTTATTTGACAACGTACATCAATGCTGCTTCTTTAATTGGGCGTGTGATTGCTGGGTATTTGTTTGACCGATTTAGCAAATTTTCAGTTTTCTTTGCCTACACATTAATGGCTGGTTTAACTTTATGTCCTGGATGGTATCTTTCTACTACGGAAACACGAACAATTGTTGTGTCAGTATTGTACGGATTCGCTAGTGGCGGTATTCTTGCCCTTTTCACCGCTCTTATCGCGCAAATTTCTCCGCTTAGAGAAATTGGAACTAGAGTCGGAGCTTGTCAAGCTCTTTTGGCATTTTCGTCTCTTGCTGCGTTACCTGTTGCTGGTGCAATTGTAGGTGACAACTTCAACTATCCTGGCATGGAAGCTTATGCTGGATCAGTCATTTTAGCAGGAGCAGTTGCGTGTTTTGTTGTCAAGTACAAGGTGGACGGTATTTCGCTTCGTGGAAAGTAAAGTCAGGATTTTATGCATCGAGGTTCCTCACGGGTCATTAAAGCTTAAATCTTCAAATGGATTTATGCTATTGTTGGGACACAGAGGAGCTTTTCCATTTATCATAGATATTGCTTTGGATGTTTTAGCATTAGTTGCATTAGTTGCATTGTAGCGGTGTTTTTGGGATTTGTTTTTGAAATCTTTTTAGTAAGCATTTATCATTCAATACAATCTTTTAAAAATTATTTTTCTTGAATAAAAATAGGTATTTAAAAATTTGACTTTAAAATATAGAATTTTTCCCCCTTGATCCTCAGTGAGACTTGATGATAACTTTTTCAAAATTTTTGGACTTTCTCTGCTTTGGACAGAAAATACGCAAAAACAACAAACCTTGCATTTCACTTATATTTGAAGTCTATTGCAGTGATACCGCTCTACGTTCATTCAAATCGTCATCCTTCGCGGCGTGCCGTATTTTTTTATCTTAAACAGCCATATGTTCGGTTAGACGCGAGCTAGATTTGATATGAATAATAAAGTTTTTTTTTGAGCCGGGGTAGAGGCAAAACATTTGAGACTCATAATCATAAACTTTAAAATTGATCCGTTATCGATAAGGAAGACTCACACACATCGACTGACACATGCATCAGATTTTGCGCACGCTAGTCACACGACTGGGAAGTAATCCGCAAAGCATACAGTCTAAATTAATAAAATAGCAATATTTTATTGCCGACAGGTTTCACTTAACCAACATAGCTACACATAGTTAAAGTACTGATGACTAACCTTTCAATGCCACAATTGTCAGAACCTATAATATAGACCCCTTCTAACACATCCAAGTTTTAATATTTCAACACCGTTGAAGTGGCGTCCTAAATCAGGATGACTCATGGCCGCCGGAGAAAGCGCTTGTTTTCGAGGCTGCGACTTTGATCAGGTTCTTTGATATCTTCTCCTAATTAGGTGTACTTATAAAGTGGTGATAAAGTAATAAATAAATATAAATAAACAAATTTGATTTTCTTGTCATAATAGCTGTGCATTTCGAAGCAGTTGAGAAATGCAATCAAGGAGAACAAGACTGGAAGAAGGTTATTACCCGTCGGCGTGCAGATAAATTTGTCTCGAAAGAACGCCGCAGGAGCACGCACGCGGTAGTAACAATGGCGTCAAAAATATCCGATTCCTTAACTCCAGTTATTCGTTTCCATTGATTTTCTTGGGTTATTGTTGGTATAGATTTAAGATGCAAAAGCTAAAATACAAATTTAAAACCAAAATTAGAGTGCAGAAAATTTTTAGGAGCTCAGATGCCAAAAAGTAATCCTCAGAAGTCGCAGTCTGAGCACTGGTGCACGTACCGCGGCAGATTTGCGAGAAAGCCAGTGGCCGACGGTGAGTTGTATCAATGCCCTGTTAAGAATAATAGGTGGTCTATTCAAGAGGTGGCTCTAGCTATCGGAAGAATGCGATAAGCAGCAGAACACTAATTTTTGTTAAACCTCTTTGCTGTCTTCCGATTTTTGCATGTATACTTTTTGCATGTTTAAAATTGTAGCTTTGCAAAAATGGGTGCATTAAGTACGAATGATGAAAAGTTCTCTACGTTTTCTAAACCAGTCAATCAACCAGACTCGCCAGACTCGAATGACTATAATACGCATGGAATTTCTCCAACAATCAGCAAATCTGACATCAGTGCTGAATTGGGTCTAAGCAACAGCAATGAAGTAGAAGGAAGCAACAATACTGAAATGGCGTCAGAAGCTGGTCCATTTTCGAAAGAGCAAGACGATAATTCGGACATTCCGCTTCCTGATGTTGGTCTTAGACGTAAGTCTTTTATTAAACTTATGCACAATGTCTGCTAATTAGAATGCAGCATGGCTATCTGTCTTAGCCGGGTTTTGTGCGCAGTTCTGTTCGTTTGGACAGATGAATTCAATTGGCATATTTATTGCATACTACAGGCATAATCAGCTGCAACATCAGTCAACCTCTGCGGTCTCATGGATTGGATCAATACAGAGTTGCTTGTTCTCTTTCTCGGGTCTTTTCTGTGGTCGCATCGTTGACCTGTACGGCGCTAGATATGTGACAATACCCGGTGTTTTGTTTTTAGCACTCGGAATATTTGGAACAGCTTTTGCTAAAGAGTATTATCAATTCATTTTGGCGCAGGGTATCTGTTGTGCGCTAGGTGCCTCGGGTTTATTCTATGGTACTACCTCTTCTGTCACTTCGTGGTTTCAAGCTCGACGTGGATTAGCCTTCGGAATTATCGCGACCGGCTCCAGCATAAGTGGTATTACCATGCCTTTTGTACTGCAACATATGTTTTACTCGTACGGTTCGTTTAAAGTTGGAGTCTGTGTTTTTGCTGCAATCATGATTTTCATGGGTACTATTGCTGCACTTTTTTCCAATGGCCGTTTTAAACCAACTGGTCCCCAGCCTTATAGATTTGTTCAGTTCTATTTAAAACCCTATAAAGACGCAGTATTTGCATTATTCACAGCTTCAATGTGCATGATATATGCAGGAATGTTTGTTCCGATGGCATACTTTGCAATAGTCGCCATGCACGAAGGAATGGCAACGGCAAATGCTTCCTATCTGACCACCTATTTCAATGCTAGTTCTTTGATTGGGCGTGTTGTTAGTGGCTATTTATTTGACCGCTTTAACAAGCAAATCGTATTTTTCCTTTACGCTCTGATGACAGGACTAACATTGTTGCCCGGCTGGTACTTGTCTACGACAGATGCAAGGACTATTATTGTGTCTGTGTTTTACGGCTTTTCCAGTGGTGGAATTTTTGCGCTCTTTCCTGCAATGATTGCTCAATTTTCTCCGGTCCAAGAGATTGGCACGCGGGTAGGCGCATGCAATGGAGCTATGTCAGTATTCACTTTAATTTCGTTGCCAATTGCCGGTGCGATTGCTGGTAAAAGTTTGAACTACTCTGGTATGAAAGCATATGCAGGTGCTGTTATACTGGCAGGTGCTGTTTTTGCATTCCTCGATAAACTTAAGGTCGATGGGCTTCGTATTCGAAAAAGCTAAAGCTAAAGAAGGTCTGCGTACTTATGGTGCTGATATTCAACTTACTACGACTTTTGGCCAGCAACTAAGCGTCACTGACCCAGGGAAGCGGAGTTTGATCGATTGTGGCCGTTTGCTGTTGACAGAACTAGCGACACTTATTCAAGCTGAATGTGTTTTAGAAAGCAGCTTCGTCTAAGCACGAGCACGAGCTGTCAACCTACATAGGAACTGCACAAAAATCCTGTCTGTTTTTGCCGTCATTTTCAGGAGTCTTGATGAGTAGTCAGCATACTTAGGGGTAAGTCGTTTGAATTTGTAAGATACTCTGCATTTATAAAATATTCTTTTGGTGTTTCATTAGTATTAGGTGATTAAAAGTTTAAAATCTGCTATTATCATATAAAAAATACATTTAATAATTTTCTTTTAGGACGAATATATAGTGTATTCATATAGATTAAAGTAATCTTTATCCCGTGATCACTTTTTCACAATGCTAAAGAGAAATCCAGTAGCTTAATCTGTACCCAAGTTTTCTAAAGTGTGATTTTATGGATTGTATACTCAAATGTACTACATTACGCACTTGATTTGAAACCTATATAGCGAACATATCTGGAGGGCCCTGATTAACTTTGAATAACAGATAAACAGCCGAATGAAAATAGAAATAAAAAAGAATTCACCGGCGAGCGAGCTCCTACATTGATCAGGGAAAGAAGACTGTAGATAAAAATCTCATAGAAGATTGTGATATCAGCTAAACTCCACTCATCTTCTACAAGCTCTGTGCCAATGTCTCATTTTCAGTATTGACTCATTTTAACAGTATAAGACTTTGACAAATAGATAAGATAACTGGGAACATAGTATTCGATTGTTCAAAATGAAGGACGCGTAAGCTCATGCATGTAGGCCTAGTGAGCCAGAACGGAGTTTCCGCTCCTAAGTAGTACCTGAAAGACGAATACTTGCACAGTTCCAAATATCTCACTATTAGTTACATTTTAAGAAGAAAGAAGCAAAAAAAATACAAGAGAGAAAGCTATTATAAGAAGAACATCTCGAAATAATTTGTCACTTTTAAACATGAAGTTTGATGTTTGATCTGCGATCATAAGAGGGGAAGTGCAAATACAGAAATTGTTTCCCGGTGGTACTAGCGGTAAAGTTGAGGAAGCATTGACTCACTGAGCAAGGGCTCGTCTCATAAAGCTGGCCGCCGGGGATGTCACTCCTATGCGGCTTTTCCGACAGCGCAGGCAGTAAATATTTCGATTTATTGTAAGTAACATTGCTGTAAAAGCTCAATATTTATGGTTGACTAAGAAATAGTTGGAATATCTGTTGCCTAATACAAAATCAATCTAAGCAAGGATAAGCTTAACAGGCGTTAAGTTTGCAAAAAGAAAGCTGTGTTGGAGTTAGCGGACCGCCGGCGGCCCCGGCGCTTGCTACACTTACTTTAAAGCAACGGTTCCTCTGTTCAGCCTCGTGTGACGTCAGCCTATAAACTCGAAGATCACTGAGTGAATGTTGATTTAACGTAACCTTATATGTACAAGCTTTTTGAATTGTTTCGACAAAAAGACATTGCTATAGCTGGCAATTGACTGTTCGCGCAATCGGACACGTTTAGAACGACCAGATGCACCTTAATTTGCATGATGCTTTTGTCGAAAGAGTTGATATTAGATCCCGATGACCATGATGAGAATAATACTGTGCATGGACCAGTTCACCGACTTTTTTTCAATTGATTGGTGAACCGCCGGCGTCGGTGACATTTTTTCTAAATGACGCCTTCCACTAACGCTCAGATTACACCTGCGGGGGACTTGGCCTTATCCGACGAAACGCCTCAAGCATACGCGTCTTCATCGAAGTATGACGATTAGCGGTTGATCGGTATTTGTCGTTAATATGGCAACCTAAGCATAAATACACGATGAACTGCTAGTCTAAGACAGACATCGCAAAACATTAGTATCAGCTTCACCAAAATTCAATGTCTACCTCTCGTCCCCGCTCATTGAGATCATTGAACTCAATGGCCTCATGCCATTCTGATGACACCCTTGTGAGCTCTGAGAGCATTGGTCTCAACGTGTATAGGAAAGACGCCAGTGAATCTAACGAGCCTAATTTCGAGGAGTTCGATTCTGCGGAATGTAGTGCTAGAACTGGAAAAGAAGTAGAGGTAATATCTACTACTTACGAGACATTTTACGTGGAGCGTGTCAGTGAAGTAAAAGTGCTACTTCCAGACGTTGGCATTCGACGTACGTTGTAAACTCAAGATACTCAATTTAAGTAGGATACTAAAATCAAGCAGCCTGGTTTTCTGTAATTGGTGCTTTCTGTGCTCAATTCTGTTCTTTTGGAATGATGAATATGATCGGCATCTTTATTGCTTATTATCAGCTTAACCAGTTGGAGCATCTTTCAACAGCGACTATCTCTTGGATTGGCTCCATTCAGAACAGTGCATTCGCTTTCTCAGGCATCTTCTGTGGCAGAATTGTTGATATGTACGGACCTCGCTATGTTACTATCCCTGGTTTGTTTTTGTTGACCATCGGATTGATTGGAACATCGTTTGCTACCAAGTACTATCAAATTATATTGGCTCTAGGATTTTCATGCGCCTTTGGAGGAGCTGGATTATTTTACGGCACCACAACTGCTCTTAGCTCTTGGTTTGCTGTACATCGTGGATTAGCGTTTGGAATTGCTGCCGCTGGTTCTGGTGTCAGCGGGGTTGCAATTCCATTCTTACTTCAGTACATGTTTTTTGATTTCGGCTCTTTCAAAGCTGGTGTATGGATTTTGACAGCCATTATGTTTGTCATGGGATCAATTGCTGTTTGCTTTTGCGGCGGCCGAATTTCACCTACTGGACGCCAACCATACCGATTCGTCACTTACTATTTAAAGCCGTTCTCCGAACCTACCTTTGGAATATTTTCTGTGGCACTTGCTTTAATTTATGTTGGACTTTTTGTCCCAATGTCCTACTTCGCTCTCACGGCTATTCATGATGGAGTTTCAACTGCTCATGCGTCGTATCTCATCACATATACGAACGCAGGCTCTTTGGTCGGAAGAATCGTGGGTGGGTACCTATCTGACCGCTTCAGCAAATTTTTTGTATTCTCTCTTTTTGTTTTAATGTCTGGGTTGACCGTGTTCCCTGGCTGGTACTTTTCTTCAAGTGAAACACAAGTAATTATTATTTCAGTTCTTTATGGCTTCAGCAGCGGTGGTATTCTCGCTCTTTACTCAGCCTTGGTCGCCTACATTTCACCAATTCAAGAAATCGGTACCAGACTTGGCGCTCTTAACATAGCTTTGGTAATTCCATCTTTGATTGGATTACCAATTGCCGGGGCTATTGTCGGCCAATCGTTCAACTTTTCAGATATGAAGATTTTTGCCGGTATTGTACTCATAGCTGCCGCTGTTGTGTCTATGATTACTAAATATAAAGTTGATGGGATGAAGCTTCGAATCGGTTAGAAAACTCGAATATTTGATATTTGTGCACGCAAATATTTTCATGTTTTTGAACTAACTGAGCATCATATGAGGTTCACAGTCTAAATAATTTTCAGCTTTATCAAGGCAGAAACCTTCCATGAATTGTGGCGTACTGAGTGAGGTTGAGAATAAACCATCTGCAATCGCGGAAAGTCCACCCCTCTTGTCTTTTTTTTTCAG
>JAJLWK010000271.1:0-18400 GCA_030570675.1 Myxozyma neglecta | reverse complement strand
TCAGACATTTCCATAATTTGAGTATGTTTCTTAGCTGGAGGCTTTTCAGATCTTTTGACACGCACCATATCGGGATACAACGAATCTCTGGTTGTACCGTCATGCACCTTCAATTCTTCCAGAGAAAGATCTACTAAAAATGAATCAGGCCTCTGTATAAAGTCCATAGAAAAAGTGTCAAAGACAAGCTGCAGAATTTCATTTGCAACACCGCGAGGATCGCGTTTTAAAGCAAAACTGCCCATTCCTAGAGACAGTTTAAGTTGCATTTTCACCGTATCACGAGGTAAATCCAGAATTTCAGCAGTCGGCTTCTTTTCTTCGTCCCATTCAATTGCGTCATATAATTCCTTTCGTTGTTGATCTGTCATCACGGCAGAATCATCAACTGAATCTTTACCTTGCGATGAGTTGTCGCCAGAAGATGCTGAAGTCGAAGAGCCCCACGCCCAAGCGAGCCATCCTTTCTTCGGTTCAGCCTCTGTCTGTGTAATTTGGTTCTGTGCTGCAAAAGCTTTAACTTTGTGACGTTCTTTTCTCAGTTCGGCTTTAGCGAGTGAGCGATATAACCGAAGATCTTCCAGGGAAAGCTTAAATTCCAGCGTTTTCAACTCTTCTTTCTGTGTTTCAGTCAATAAAGCGTTAGGATCTGCGACAACATTTATTTTGTAGAGCTCAATATAGCGTTTTCTATCATCACGTCGTTCTTTAAAGTATGCCCACGACCATTGGCGGTGCTTTTCGTGTATTTCACGGATAATAACGTTTCCAGCAAATCTGAACCACGCTTTCGGGTCTTCCTCGACAGAAACCGTCGGACGTAAGTTCTTAAACTGTTCAGTGCGAACGTAGAAATGGAACAAATCTACCATCATTAAAGCATCACGGTACTGGTATTCATCGAGAACAAATCCGATTTCATCAAAAAACAGTTCTGCTTTTGAATTTGCAACAGTCGAAGAAGACCCCTTATGAATGGTTATACGTCCCTCACCAGACACAGGTTTTAAAATATACTGATTTTTGTTTGGAAGATCACGTTCTTTCTTTTGAATTGCGGTAAATGCTGCTACGATGTCAGAATTAGAATCCTCACTCAGCAAATTGGAATCAGTATTCCAGTAAACTGCTAAGCATTCTAACTTGGCAAGCTTGTGAGTAGTTAATGGATTGTCTTGAATAAATATAGGATTCCAAGTCTGATCTGTAGAGACTGCAGAGAATTCTGTTAAACTGATTCCGAGAGAAAACGGGTGCTACTGAAGTTAGTTACGTTCATTAAGCGGTAAGTAAATTATGATGACCTACACCCGGAGCTGAAATAGTGTCTTCATAGCGAAAATGTATATGCTTAATGGTAATCTGTAAATTGTCGATAATCTGAAATCATTTTAGCTTCTTGGGAATCTCTTTTAACAACATCTAAGTTTGGCGTACCTTAGTGACTAACGACTCTGTGAAACTCTGATTTTTCTTTTGCTCTTCGGGAGACATTCCTTCAGGTTGAGCTTGAAGCAAAAGCTCTGCATTTTCCAATCGTTCCATTTTAAGCAATTGCTTACGACGCTCCTCTTCTGCCTCGTCATACTGGATGGTGGTTAGCCTGATCGATTAATGCCCTCAACATAACACACCTCTTGATTTGCTTTCGGTATAGCCAGAAGATATACATTCTCAATAATAACTTTCACTGGCTTATTCTTTAAGTTTGACCAAGGGATTTGAAGTGTCAAGTCGCCTAAATGGCCCTCCACCACATCGATCGGCAGCCGAAACTTATCAAGTGCCTGCGTTGCGCCAGTCAGACAAAGTAGAAGTTACAGTACAATAAAATATATATCCCATACCTCTCGCTTTAGTTCGAGTTTCCTAAGCTTGACATCTCCACTCCAAATACCAATATTCAATTGTTTGGGGTCGAAATTTTTGACCTATGATATCATGTAATTAACAAACGGAGCGCAGGTAAGTCAATTCGATTAAAACACACATAAGCACCCTATATTTGTTTAGATTAGAAAAGTATTCTTGTTCAATTTACTTAGAAAGTCTGGAAGTTGAAAAGACCAAACATACCAGGAACCGATTAAGAAGCGAGGCAACCAAGCCCTCTAACATAGTGACTGTTCGCGGTTCTCAGTCGAACTGAAGCGTTGTGCCACTTTGCGACGACCAATTCAGTCAAAAAAATGCTTCAACTACTTGATTAAAAGTGATTCATGCAATGACACCACAGTGAGAGTCCGAATTGAGACTGAGGTTGATGATAACTGAAAACTCAGAGTACGACCGGAGATCAGCCATCGTCAGCGCTGGGACCTGGCCGCGCGCAAAGCTTAGACCGGACTTGTCAAAAGAGGATTAGGGCTGTAATTATGCAAACTGTAAGTATGACATCAGTTTGATCGGAAAAAGATCAAGTTTAAAATACTATTTTTTCTGAGCTCTCTGGTCGTTTTAATTTTAAATGAGTAAGCTCATGAATGCAAGACGTAGATAGTCAATTTTGATGCATAGAATTTCTGGGATCGCACAATTTATAATAGTCACGCATTTGGTCACCGGAGTAGTCAAACTTCATTTCACTGTGGAGAATAGAAGCCACTTTCGAGAGTTCTTGACAAAGCCATAGCCACCGGCTTGTTTCTAGTCTGAATAATATCTCTATCCGCGCAACTTATACTTGAACAGAGAGAATAGTCCATCCAAAGTTCGGCGTAATTCGTTGTATCATTTGAGTTCACTCCAATTCCGCGGATATTCAACAGTCGAGACTTTAAATCCGCGCTATTTTCTAACCGATATCTACTTGTTTTCAATTTCCACACCGTGTTCCGTTACATATAAAACTTCCACTGCGGCCATTTATTTACTTAAGTAGTTCTTCTAGATCACAAGTCTTCGCTTAAACATGTATCCCGAAGAATTTAGAAAGGCTGCTTATGCCTCGGTCGACTACAGTACGTTTTGCCTTTGTCTTATTGTCTTACTGTTCTAGGATCCATCTAACGAACAGCATGAAGTAATCCAGCAATTCCAGACAATGGATGAGCGAAAAGTGGTCGCAGATGTGGAGCCCGGATATTTAAGAAAGCTTCTTCCTAAAGAAATGCCATATGAGCCTGAGAAGTTTGAGGATGTTCATCAGGACTTTGATTCCAAAATTGTTCCTGGATTAACGAACTGGTTAGTTATCTCAGCTCTACATAAGCAATGTTCTGACTTATTTCTCAAGGCAATCGCCAAACTTCCTTGCGTTTTTTCCTTCCAACACCTCTTATCCTTCTATGCTTGGGGAGCTCTATTCATCTGCTTTCTCGGCCCCAGGCTTCAACTGGATATGTAGTCCCGCCATGACGGAACTCGAGACAATAGTTCTTGACTGGTTGGCCAAGCAGATTGGTTTACCCAAGTGTTTCCTTTCAGATGGCGAAGGCATGGGAATTATTCAAGGATCAGCTTCAGAGGCTGTTATCACATGCATGATTGCTGCGCGCGACCGATATCTACGTGACGTAGTTGCGGCACCGTGCAAAACTGAAGAGGAGAAGGAAGAAGCAATCGCCAATGCCCGCGGAAAACTAGTTGCATTCACATCAGACCAAACTCACTCAGCGACTCATAAAGCTGCTTTGATTGCGGGTGTGCGCTTTGTTGCAATCCCCACGTCAGCCAAAGATAATTATGCTTTGACTGGAGAAGCACTTGAAGCCGCTCTATCTGCAGCCGAAGCTAAGGGCTTACTACCCTTCTTCTTGACTGCGTCAATGGGCACTACAGCTGTTGTGGCTATTGATCATTTTGCAGACATCGCAAAAGTTTCCAAAAGTCGTCCACACATGTGGAAACATATTGATGCCGCTTACGCCGGAGCTGCCTTAGTGTGTCCCGAGTACCAGCATATGCTCGACGGTGTTAACGAAGATTACGACTCATTTGATATGAACATGCATAAATGGCTTCTTGTGAATTTCGATGCTAGTTGCATGTACGTTCGTAAACGTCGTGATCTTGCTGATGCTCTTTCTGTCATGCCACCTTATCTGCGTAACTCAGTTGCTGATGCTGGACTTGTGGTCGACTTCAGAGATTATCAACTTCCTTTGGGTCGCAGATTCCGAGCCCTTAAGATTTGGTTTGTGATGCGTACCTACGGTGCTAAAGGCTTACAAGAACACATCCGTAAAACCACCAAAATTGGTGAACTGTTCACAAAGCATGTACAGGAGCGGTCGGATTTGTTTTCTATCGTAGCAGAGCCTAAACTTGGTCTTACAGTATTCCAAGTTCTCCCTGCGCCTGGAAGTTCGGTAACTACGAATGAAATTACTAAGAAAGTGGCTGCTCGCATTGAGAAGGAAGGCAATTTGTATTTGACATCATCTACAGTCCATGGTGCATTTGCCATTCGTGTAATCACTGGAAGCCCATGGGCAACCGAAGAAGCTATGCTTGCTGCGTATAAATATATCGAAAAGGTGGTTGAGGAAGAGCGAGCATAATTGTAGACATAGTTATAGAGAATAAATAGTTACTAAGAAACTTTTCATCGTTTCTTGATTAGTCTATTTCACAGTATTTACAGTAGTATAGAATATATTCTAACGGAGCTGTCATCGCTTGAGACCGCAAGATCATAAGCATTGCCTCCTTTTTCTTCCCGTGGTCGCCAAGCAACTTGGCTTATGGTATAGATCGGAGTAATCGAGTCGTCGAGAGCTATAGTTTTCAGTATTGAAAGAACCCCTGAATTATCTGACAGCTGCCAAATGAGTAAGTTTCCATTATTCAGACCGACTGCTAACAACCCGTATCCTTCGGGGGTTAACGTAGGCCAAAAATCAACAGCTGTAACTGCATCCTCAACTTTTTGCGTCAGAACATTTTTCCATGTTTTGCAATATGCATCTGATTGCCATAGCTTCACAGACTTATCTCTTGATGCTGTTGCAAATACATATCCACAACTACTGACTAAATCAGCTGGAGCCCAGGCGCAGTCCCAAATGATTCGAGAATGGCCCTTCGGATTACTGTATCGCAAATTGTACGAAAAGTTCGTTCTGCCATCAACTGAATCGTCGGCAGCTGCATTCAATACCTCCCATACGGCCAACATTCGATCTCGTCCGACTGACAGTAGGAATCTGTCGTCAGCTGAAAACTGTAGATCAGTAACAGTAAGTGTATGAGCCTCAGTTAAAGGCGGCTTGATCTCATGCCAACTTTTGGTGTTAAACAATCGAATCACGGCATGAGTTGAGTTGTTAGCGCGACAAGTTGTAGCCAATATTTTTCGGTTGTGCGAAATGCAAGCGGACGATATCTCATATCCATGACCGTAGAGTTTTTCGACTTCAGGGAACAACGTGTGACGCTGTAATTGAGCCTCTAAGGGCGGTGTAGACAAAGACACTATGGAGGCAAAAGAAGTGTTTTCTGGTAACGCAGAGTCTACAATCGCTTCTTCATCGTCTTCGTTTCCCTCGTCGTCGACAGCTGTAGCTTTGCTGACGGCTTTGTTAGACAGGCCCAAAGAAGGAACACTGGCAGCGTCAGGAAGAACCTCATTTGTATTTTCATCACCCTCGGTGATATCTTTCAAAACATCAATCTGACATAAATTACGTAGCAAAGTGGCAACGCTCAGCGGCATTTCAAAGACTCTCAAAACTTTTTCATCTCCTGCACTAACAAAAACAGTAGATGAAAGCGTAGACACAGTTATCATATCATATCCATGAATTTGAGGTCTAGCAAATTCATGCCAATTTTCGTGACCTGAATCTGACGAGCTTTTCCAAGGAGCAAGTAGTCTTGTAGTCTGATCCAAGCTGGTGGTCAAAAGATACTCTCCTTTAGGCGACCAAGCTACCGCGGTTGCTTCTCTTACATGACCGGTTATTGCGTATGTTGGTACCCATCTTTGAAGATGTTCGTCTTTTTCAGCTTTCCAAACTCTCCAGCTTCCTGATTTTCCTACCGTGGCAATCCATTCGGGGTCACTTTTCTGATCCCAAATTGCAGTCCAAAATCCACCCGAAGACCCAGTAGCTGTACTAGCTCCTTTTATGCTGACGTCTCCTAGTCTTGCATCAGATACCCATATGCCAGAAGACTCATCGGGTGACCAGATCATCAGCGAGGAGTCTGCTGATGCCGACAATAGTCGTAACACATTAGGGGCAGGATGCCATTGTAACGAAAATACCCAGTCATCATGACCCATCAGTAACGCATCGAAAACAATCGCGTATTCACCGTTTTCACGATGGGAATCACCCCCACAGTTACTTGATCGCTGTGACGATGACCGAGAAAGAGGTGATGATTCAAATTCCTCACTTGCAAGATCTGTCAAAGTCTTTGCTAATGGTGAGCTTTCTTGTAAAGTGAATTTATACATTGTGCTCGCAAAAAGTGGATCAGACATCATTAGAAAATTGTTGCCTTTTCCTGCCTCGTATTTTCGTCGAGGAAGTATCTTCCAAAGTCTTATATATCGATCTTGACTTCCCGATGCTAAGAAAAGCAGATCGCCGCCATCACTTTCTTCAACATGCTTGAATGCTAAACTGTGTACCCAGTCTTCATGACCTTTTAAAGTAGCAATTTTCCTAAAGCCGATTTTGTTGACGGGAGATATAAACACTTGAATTTTCGTGCTTGTCGCACCGACGGCCAAAACATATACGGGAGCTTCACTAATGGAGTGAATTAAATCAATTGCTATGCATAAAGGAAAGAATCCGAGTTCAAGCTGGATGGTATGAATGGGTACAAAATTCGTTTCCGGCTGAAAGAATTCTGCTATTGACCATACTGAAATCTGTGCGTCGCCACTAGCAGCTAATAAAACCTTTCTTAACGGATCTGAAACAAGAAAGCTTATTGATCTTGTATGATATGAGAGAGTAGTCCTCAATTTGAAATTAAAGCTTTTGGCATCATCATGTGCAGATGACGTATCTTTGGGATCACGACTCCAGATTTTTATCAGGCCGTCAGAACTTCCAGATGCAATACAGTTTTCATTCAAAAATGCAACTGCTGAAACGGGATCTTCATGACTTTTTAACAGAGTTTGAACTCCTATGTGCTGATTCTACAACCAGAATCGTTAATACACAGAAACACTGACATAGAAACAATCAACCTACCCCAGGATTCCATAGCGCAACATATCTATCCGCAGCAAAAGCAACTAATCCACTTCCATCCGGGCAAGATGAAGCTACAGCCTGAACTCGGTTTGCACCTATAGAAATGTGCTTGATGCCCACAGACATTTGTATACCTTTAGCATTTATTAGCTACAGGAATTGTATATATTGAATTCTGAACTTCAGAAAATTTGAGCCGCGCCATTGAAAACTGGGAATTTCTAAAACCTTAAAGTTATCATTTGCGAAATACGTACGAATTTTATGCTAGATACTAATCCTCAATTCAAGATTGGTCTATGATGAGTAATGCTTTATTTTGGTGTTGAACAAATTAATTATGTTGAAGGACTTGTGTTTGGAAGAAAAGGTCAAAACCGTTGTAAACGATGAGATCTCGACACTGGACATGAAAAGGCCTGGACAGGAGATGCTTTCTGAAAATGACTCCGAAGGCATTAAAAAAGAGGAAGTTGAAGTTGTATCGTTAGATATGGAGAAGTTGGTTTTGGAAGATTCAAATACACCATTTGAATCAAGAAAGGCTAACTTTCTAAATATGTAAGTATGAAAGTGTGAGCTCAGACTACTAGTTCTGATAATAGATATTAGTCGTTATTTGTTGTGTCTTGATATAGAAGCCTATTTCACTGGTAAACTACTGTTTTATCAAGAGTCGCATGAGGTGATAGAGTTACCTGTTGTTTTGGTAGATCTTTATCAACAAAGAATTATCGATGAATTTCATACCTTTGTCCGGCCAACATTGCACCCTACTTTACCTGAATTTTGCAGCAAATTCACCGGAATTTCCCAAACTCAAATAGATAATGCACCCAAATTTCGTGATGCAATTGCATTACTTGACAAGTTTATATTATCTCACGCTGATATCTTGCAACCTACACCGAGAATTGGAAAGCCTCCACCTTCAGGCTGGCCACCAGCCGGTGTTACGAACTATGCCTGGGTTACAGACGGATCAGCAGATATTGAACGCTTTCTCTGTGCAAGATCATGCAAAATCAATATGGTTCCTCTTCCTAAATATATGCAAGGTCCGTACATTGATTTGAAGCAACTCTATAAAGATCATTTTCGTTATAAATCAACCTGTAAGATGCAAGATATGCTAGCGCGTTGGGGACTTCAATTTGAAGGAAGAACGCACTCAGGACTGGATGATGCTCGGCAAGTGGCCAGAATTATGCTGCAATTGGCTGTCACTGAAGGTGCGATTTTAAAATGTAGCCGATCGATTTATATGCAACCCAATTTGAGATTTACAGCAAGAAAATTAAACTAATTACGGCTTTTTGAAAGTTTTTTTAAGAGAGAAACGATTTTGACAATTTAGATGCAAAAGGATGCTGTATTTTTGTTTTACCCTTGGGACATTTGATGTCTTTTTTATTGTTATGAGATACGACACACAAGTTTATGCCAATTTCTGGCTTATAGATGTATAGACTATATTCTCAGATGCTAAAGATTTCTATGCGCATGATAAATATGGAAAATGAAGGTAGTACTTCTTTAAAGGTTTGAGAGGAGTCTGCATCGAGTAATGACTGGAGATATATCTATGTTTAGCCGGAGTAGCCATACCAGATCACCTTCACTACTGCATGGAAGTTTGAATTCAATTTCACCGCAGGACAATTAAATGTTGGCGAAGACTACGCCATTTTGTTTCTCGGCGATGTATTAGTTTACCAGGGCTACACTATCAATGTTTATAGACTTGATTTATTGATAGCTTATAGACTTATTTTATCGTAAATTGGTTTTAATAATCGCAAAAACGGTGAAAAACTATAATACAGCATTGCTTTCTAATGTAGACAACAAAAATATAATTGATGGTCGTAGCATCATTAAAGTACACGTACGTTTGAGAAGCATGATTTGTTAATTTATGTTTCTCCCTCACGTATCGCAGGAAGAGAAATAGGAAGTGAGTAATTGTTCTTCTTTGCCTGTGCAGCAAGAAGACGCTCTGCTTCATCACCGTGTCTTTCACCTTTTCCATCTTTCTTGAATGCATATGTAACAGTACATTGCTTTGTCATTAAAAATTGATTGTTCATGCTTTCAATAGCGGCATCTGATGATTCGAACGAGTCAAACGAGACAAATCCATAGCCTTTAGACTGTCCTTCCTCTGTACGCGCGACCTTTGGTTGTGATATCAGAGTACCGAATCTTGAAAATGTGTCGTATAGCATTCGTTCATCAACCATCGGATCTAGATTACCCACAAACACTTCTGCACCAACGTCAAGATTTTTTTGTTTATTTGCGCTTGCTTTGTTTACTCTGATTGGTTTACCAAATAATCGAATTTGATTCATTATACCAGCTGCGTAATCAGCATCTTGTTCATTTTGAAATTCACAGAATCCAAATCCCTGATGGAGTTGGGTGATTCGGTCTTTTGGAAGATGTACGTTGACCACTGGACCCGCTTGAAGCATCAGCTCCCATATCTCAATAAAACGTTAGCCTTCCACGTTTTAGAACTTGTTAGATCATTATTGCAACTTACCAGAGCATCTGTAACTTGTTCGTCTAAATTACCTATGTACACTGTAGCCTCTTGATTTCGCTCCGCTTCTGTTGGAGGCCGACCAGCCATTGTAGTCTATTCAAAATTTGAATCAATAAAGCGTGCAAAGTTCAGCAGTTTTTTTTTTACTTATTCAGAGAATCCTAGTAAACACAAATACCAGACCCCTTCAAGGTTTGTGCAATTAGCAATTGGAAGTTTGAAGGCACGAAGTTGAGCCGCACAATACCTACGTTCTTATGAGGCAAGTTCACGACTGATAAGCTAACTAAATTTATAATATCAAAAGATATAGTTTTCATCAAGTCAACTGATTTAGCAGGAGCACTTTTAACTTGGTGAAACGTGTGGTCCTGGTGTTTTGGTTGCGGATCCAGGCCACTAAAAGCTGTGTAAGCATATAAATATCAAGGAATTGCTGTAGGCTTTGAATCAGAAAAGTAACATTCAGGCTCTGAATCGTTAAACTGTTTTGTTTTTAATTAGAGAAAGGGGGTTTTCACAGTGACAATTTTGTGAATAGAGGAAGTTTTTTTGAGCAAGATGGAAATTGTCGATTTATCTTCTGACTCTGCTTCTGCAATTGATGACGACCAAGACACTAATTCTTCTGATCTACTGGAAATGGATCAAAAAGAAGCTGGAATGACTGAAAATGAATCTACAGCAAAACCTTCTTCATTTTTAGTTTCTTTGGATCGTGCAGCTATGGAAAAAGAACGACTGTTACGAATATCGAGATCATTGGGTGGCGGACGACCGAAACGACAACGAGACGAATTTGATGATGAAGACGTGATTATGACTGCAGATGTTAATCCTAGTAGCGTACATGATACTCTGGACTCAAAGTCTTTTGTCGAAAATACGAAAAGTGAGCCAAGGTCACATATTGGTATGGATATGAAACGAATGAGAGATGATAAGTCAGATCTGTTGCCATATCCCAACGGTGTTGTTAAAAGAACCGCTGTCGCCGGGTATCCAAAGACAAATCACGATATAACTATTGAAGAAGTTTTACAGCCGGTGAGTGAGTTGTCGATTTCTCATAAGAATCATGTCTGACCGTTATAGGGAATGTTGAAAAGTGCTGTATTGTCAGCCTTTCAGTGGGATTATGATTGGATTTTGAAGAAGCTGTTTTTGGGTCGAACAAGTCTAGTACTAGTCGTTCCAGCTAAAGGATCTGATGTACAAGAATCTTTAAAATCTTTATTGTCAGAAATTCCCAATACACGAGTTTGTATGCCGAACATGCAGGGTCTCATTAATTGCATGCACTCCAAACTACAACTTCTATTCTACGATAAATATCTGAGGGTTTGCATCCCCTCTGCAAACTTGACCGACTACGACTGGGGAGAAGGACTGGGGGTAATTGAGAACTATATGTATATTCATGATTTCCCTTTGAAAGCTGCCAGCGATGACAACGAACTCCCAAGTTTTGCCGCAGAAATCATATACTTTCTTGAAGCGCAAGGGATGTACCGCGATGTGATTCGAAGATTGGAAACTGAAGTGTCTTGGGAAGGGACCGAGAATGTTCAGTTTATTCATTCAATAGGTGGAGAACATAAAGGAGAAAAAGCTATTTGGCGGACAGGTTTTCCAGGATTAACAAGGGCTGTGCAGCGAATAGGAGGCAACGGTACAAATGCTGAAATTGATTACATTGTTTCGTCAGTCGGAAGTTTGACTCCAATTTTCATTCAGAATATTTATAATTCCGCTACTGGTAAGACGAAAGCTAGCAAGTTTAATACTGTGTCTAATACGTTATATAGGAAAGCACTACTCCATCTCAAATCCTTCTCAGTCTTCAGTAACTATTTTAACTAGAGCTAAAGAGCGCTTACGCGTTTACTTTCCGTCACATGATACAGTATCATCTTCTAAAGGAGGAACGTCAAGCGCGGGAACCATATGTTTTTCCAATCAGTCCTGGACGAAACCTGATTTCCCTAAAGAAATCTTTAGAGATGCTCGGTGTACACGACGAAGTTGTTTGATGCATGAGAAAATTATGTTTATACGATTTGATGAACCAGTAGTTGCTTCTGATGGTAAGAGGACATGCGCCGCAGCGTATGTCGGTAGTGCGAATATGTCAGAATCTGCATGGTAAGTTTCGTGAGTTTTCACCAGGAATTTTATAGCTGACATTAGTGAAGGGGAAAGATTGTCATAGATCGCACTACCAAACGTGCAAAGTTAAATCTCAGGTGTGTCATCTATTTTTGAAGTAAACCGGTTGCTTACTGACCCCTGCTAGAAATTGGGAATGCGGTGTGCTTTTGAGGATTCCAGCTCCAACTATGGAGAACGATAACCGACAGTCAGTGCAGACTGTGGAACAAGTATTTAATAGGACGCTGTGAGTCTTCATTACATTGCAGTCACGTAGTAGTCCTCATTTAATCTAACAATTCTATAGTCCGATTCCGATGGAAACGCGCAATACAAAATATCAAGAGAAGATACCGTGGTTTTTTATGGACCGGTATAAACGATGAGCAACTGCACTCTTAATAACTTGTGTTATTAAGGAACATAGTAGTGGCATTAATATGTATGAGAGTGTTGTTGAATTGGTTAAAAGGTTATTTTGTATAGGACTCATATGGTTAGGCGTCAGGTTCTTTAATCTATCTGTTATATATTGAACATGTGTTGAAATGAAATGAAATACTATTTGATATACTTTTATTCAAACACTTAGTTGCCAGTAGCATGAATGACTACTCTTCTAGCTACAGGGATCTATAAAAGCACAATAAACAAGCACGTTTTTCAAATTCAACTTGGAAGTTAAATAATAACTTGGATAGCGTTAAATCCCAAAAGGTTTCAAACCCAAATCAAGTAATTACGCAAAGCATGCATAGGGTTAGGGTATTGAATACCGCGTATTACCGGCGGAAGATGCAATGAACGACAAGCATACTATACTAAGTTGAGAATTGTGTACACAAACACCGATGAAAACAGAGGACTCACGAGTAGAGGTCTCTGAGATCTTTAACTTGCTCGAATCAAAGCCCTTACGGTTTCAAACACCAGAATGGGCACAAGATGAAAAAAAAATGAAAGTAGCAGAGGAAAACCTATATTTAATTCAAGGATACTTAAAGTCTGGCGTAATGACAGTGATGTTTAAGGAAGCTTCAAAGAACTTATTTTCTGCCTATGACTTTGTGAATATGTTGAGATTACCGTGTGTCAAGGAATCATTAGTGGGATCGTTGTCTGTTGCGACTGTTGCTGGAACTGTTGCTTGGGTATCAAGTAGTAAGTTTTAAGTTAAATAATGCGCAGATAAAAATTGAAGCTGAAGTTTTAATTATAGAGGATCGAAGACGAGCAGCGAATCTTTTTATGGGAGCGGCAATTTTAATCTCGGGACCAAGTTTTCTGTCATGTCAAAAACGAATCGGAGGATTTGAGATCCTCGACACAATAGACAACTTAAGAGCGAAAAAGAAAGAGTATGATAGAATCAAATCTAGAGCAGGTTCTAGTGAATTTGAGATTAAAGGATTTGCGCCGGATAATAGGGAAGAAGCTAGCGAGCATATCAAGAAGGATGGTACAAGTTAATATATGGGGGATTGATTTGGCATACTACGGTGTTTTGATTGGAATTGTACATAGATGGTAATTTAAAATTCTCTTACTCCAAATTATTACACTCTTTGCAGCTTTGAAACTTTGCAACTGCGCGTGCTATCTAGATTAGAGGATGTAACTGTTGTTATATCATGCTTCTATTTACAACTGAAACTACTCGCAGTTTTTCGCTTCATACTTTTATTCCTTCAACAAAAAGATTGCAGGAAAAAATCTATCGTGGCTTGCTGTAGTCATCAACTCCATCAAAAGTAGCCTCAATTCCCAGAGCTTCGGTGACTTCCTCTCGTAATAAGTTTCCGAGAGTACTTCCATCTCGATGGTATGTCCATTGACCCTCAATCAAATCGTATCTTTACTACCAGTCAGTTTCCTTAGTTGGCTGTCATTAGGCACATAATACTAACCGTTTTGGTCCGGATATAGGGCTGCTTAGCCAGATTTGTTTGTTTGGTGGCTGCTTATTGATAACATAAGTTCCGTTAGGCGGTAAGATCAAGGTAAGTACACCTTGCTATATATAATCTTAGCAATTGGTACTGATTGCAGATTCATATAATATTATACATACAGCAAGTTCAACGTCAATTTGAGGTTTGGTATCAGCGAGATCTTCGCAATGTGTTAAAATTGCTTCGAGGGTGTCATCTGCAACAGCATGAAATTCAGACATGGAGATATTGTCGACCTTATAGTCGCCATCAAGACTTGTTGTCTTTGCAATCGCAGATTGTGAAAAAGATCTAAAGTAAAACGGACTGGAAGAAACACCGGAGCTGCATTTGATACGTAAGGAATTCGAGACTGATGATCTTGAGGAGTAAGATAACTGGCGACAAGCGGGAGCACTTTGCGTGATGGATCTGGGGACGCGAAGGCGACAACTCCGAGAGTTGTTTAAAGCAGCCTTCATCAAACTCATTTTGCTCTCAATTTAGGTAAAAAATCTAATTCAAAAAAAGGAAACACCGGTACTAATTAATAGTGTGCGAATCGAGAATTCTTGCGTCTGACCTCTGGAACAGGGTTAGGTTTATTGTTGTGCATTTCGGAAATCAATGACCAAAGTGTATAAAGAATAACTATGGGTTTATTCGCAATCAAGTAATTTTGATAGTGTTTAACTATCAATAGATTTTTTTCCTTCTACTTGATGATTCTTAAAATGATAATTCACCGAAAAAGCAAGTTTAACTATTTGTAAACGCAGCTAGCTGAAAATAGCCACCCGTACGAGTTCGTCGTAATAAATCGTAAATAAATACACAAAACCAGGGTAAAAGACAAAGGGTTGGCCGAGGTTAAGCCGCTTCAGGGGTGCGAAAGAGTGGACCTTTTCCCAACACCAGGGACCCGGACGCTTCACTTTTACTCTTCCCCTCCTCCGTTTCCACTTTTCCTCACCAAAGTCATAGACGAAAGCCACCCAGACCGCCTTGAAAGGACGGTTTATGTTATCCTCCGTCATCCTGGCAAAGCTTCAAAGAATCCTCACAGACCTTTTCGATGGCAGCGTGGGCACGTCCCATCCGTCGCCGTCGTCTGCAGAGACTTCGCCTTGTGGTGATTCGATGAAAAGTGCTCTGCCGTCCTCAGCACGAGCTCATTTGTTTTCTTCGCTTTCAACGGCGGACATACTGAGTAAATTTGCAAGGCTGAACGATATAGAGTCTGGACGATTGAGGAATTACGACCCAAATCCGCGGACTGCTGCCTGGAGCTTGCGGAGATCGGAACGAGAGTCGAGTCGAAACAGATATCCGGTATAGTCGCATTTTCGATTTATCTAGTTGTTTTTTATCTTACTAATTATCTGTTTAGGACATTTTACCATGGGATTCAAATAGAGTCCGGCTAAACGTCAGCCACGGAATAAATGACTACATAAACGCTTCTCCTATTTGTCTCCAAGCGCCGAACTCCCCCCCTCGACGATACATAGCCACACAAGTAAGTAGCATTTCAGTATATTCTATTTACAAAGGCTAATTGCAAAAACAGGGACCTACGGAAAGAACAACTTCCCATTTCTGGCAAATGATAAGCAATGAAACCAATGACACTGCTGTCATAGTAATGCTCACTCGAACACACGAAGGTCCCGTTGAAAAATGTCACCAATACTGGCCAAATGACACGGCAGAATATGCTTGTGCCAACTTCAAGTGTCGCATAAAAACTACAGAAAAGCATTACAACGAACTAGCGGATTGCACAGTGACAAAGTTCGATTTACAGTCCTCGACGTCTACGGCTCATAAAACCATATATCATCTTTACTTTGAGAATTGGGGAGATTTTGGTGTACCTAATCCCGGGCAGGAACATCATATCATTGAACTTTGCAACTTGGCTAATCGGCTAAATGTTTCAGGGGCACCTATTGTTGTTCATTGTTCAGCTGGTGTGGGTCGAACGGGTACATTTGTCACTATCGACTTCTTACAAGACTGTATCACCAAAGTAGCTACAACGTCTTCAACTTCTACAGCATCCACGTCATCATTAACATCATCTCCATCACTACGAAGGGCAACATCAAGCACAAGGACCAGCGAAGGACAAATTGGAAATACACCATTTTTAATTCCTTCAACCGAATTACTGTTTCCCGATACAAGACCGAGATCTATTTTTGATGCTGATCCAACAAAAAATGATGACTCAGATCCTATTTTTAACACAGTGGCAACCCTTAGAAGGCAACGTATGCATATGGTTCAAAGTTCTCGGCAGTACAAGTTTCTTTACCGAATCGTGCGGATGATGTTACAAGATACTACCGATTGAATTTTTCTTGCCTTCATCGTATTTAAGAACTTATGTAAAGAAATCGAAAAGTTTCCAAATTTTTGTAAAAGTTTTGCATAGTTCTACACTGTACAGGTATTGTGATATTAGGGACAATTATAACAAGATTTTCTACACTAAACAGAGTAATAATAATCATACACTAAACATTTGATCTAAATTACAGGCCTTTCAGTCGCTAAATATAGTAATCGAAAAAAAGAACTAAAATAAGGCTTAAAGTACGTCAGTTCTCTCGAGCGACTAATTTTATATAAACCCAGCACAAAACTCCGCTTTGTAAAAACTTAAAAACAAAATCACTAACTAATTTTTTGTATAAAGATATATGCACGCACTTTGACACATAACTCATAAATACGTAGGGTATGGCACAAATGATCATGACTTTGAACACAATAATATATCAACACACAGCAGACAAACGTCAATTCTATTACGCTTTAGGTCTTCTTCTTTTTACTATTCGACTCCCCGAACGAATTTTCTGAACTTCGTTTCTTAATCACTGTGATTTTACCAGTCGGTGGTAATTTGGGTCGTTGGTTTCTTTGCTTCTGAGGTAGTGCTTCATCTTCAAGTAGAACGCCATCTCGTTCATATTTTTCAAATCTAGCAATGAAAAAATCTCGCATTAATCCAATTTGCTTGTCAATCTTATCTCGAGTAATCTGTTCAAATGGAGGCGCCGATTCCATAATACTTTGAACAACTGGAGTTGCTTGGACATTGGAACTAGCGTGCAACCTGCTATGCAATAAATGCAGCGGTACTGATAATGATGATAATCCGAATTCTTCATCCAATCCAAGTTCTTTAAATCCAAAGAAATCTTCTCCAATGTCATCTGAGAATGCACCACTAACAAATTCCTGACTGCCATCGTCAAATTGTGAGTCGGAACCGTTAACATTAGACAAAGCGGGGCGTAAATAATCTGCAAGGGACATGTTCATTCGCTCGTGAACATCTTTCAACTTAACGCCAAATCTCTCGATGTCATCTCTGTAGTATGACTCTAGTCCTCCGAGATCATAAACACCGTTTTCGTATAATGTTTGAAGCACCAGATCTTCCATAGTATATCTCTGGACTCCCCGGCATGATTCCATGTATAGACATAAAGTCCTGCCAAGGCGTTCCATAAAATCACCGGCTAAAGCTGTCAGGCCCTCCATGGCTAACATTTGACAGTCTTCGTAGCCAGTGTGCATCGCGACCTTAGCAACAGATCGTCGCATACAAGCTTCTGCAACTTCTTGCGATAAATCAGAATGACCTGGTAGTCGTGACTCTACGTCAATGTCTTTCTCAGCCAAAGTTTCGGGGTTGTATGCTTTGATTTGCGCAGAATAAAGCTGTGGAAATTAGCAGAATATACTTAAACTAAAAGCGGTGAACTTACATGTGCTTGTTGTTGCATTCGCTTTATAACAGCAATCTTGGAGCAAACTTTTCGAATTTGTTGCATCTCAGCAAGATTTGCTTCCATTCGAGAGGTAAGTTTGGATGGTGCTGCAAGAAATGGTGATTTCGTAGATGTCACATCCACTGCAGTCTCAAATTGCTCGATTTCCAATGCATGTAGTCTCTCGGATATATTCCATAACGCTTCAGGAACTTTTGGAACAACTTCATACTCAAATGATGCAGGATTCGAAGTATCTTCTTCAACTTGTTTCTCTAAACCAGGTTGGCTACCAAGCAAGCTCTGCATGTCTTCATCACGTCGAGCTAGTGGATGATGAGGTGAATACGGGTTAGGTGCCTTCTTCGATCCTACCTGAATGCGCGAACTTGATCGGTGACTTGTAACGACACTGTCTCCCTCTTCACTATCCATGTCCCCATCAACCGACATATCTCGTGTCATCGGCGGGATTGAGAAATCTTCTGATTCCGCTTCAACTTCAGCTTTACTTTTGATGACTATCTCGGGAATCAGAGGCGTCAAAGAAAGCATTTTCTTTTTCATAGCAATTGCGTGTTTTCGCAAGTAGTGCTGGGGATCTGTGTTATACTCAAGACAGTTATTCCAAATGAGCATCAAGTCGTCCACGAACTCTTGCTTGCTTCGATATTGTAACGCTTTTAACTTTTTCATAACTGTACCAAGATCCATAGGGTTTTTGATTACGTTGAAATAATTTGGAGCATCTCGTTTGTTGACTTTGTTCAGAAAAGCAGTCGAATGGTCGGTGTATGCTCGTAGCTCCAAAACTAC
>JAJLWK010000270.1:0-18408 GCA_030570675.1 Myxozyma neglecta | reverse complement strand
GTCTTTAAGACTTTTATCACTACATATTTTGCTGAAACAGAAATTGTTAGAATTCTTAAAAACTAAAACATAAAAGTGGATAAAAAATAAAAGCATTAGCAAAAACCAATCATTCGTTTACGTTAGAGGAGAGTACTGGTTATACTCGTTTTTATAGCATAAAGAGGGTAGTAGAAAAACCGAGAGTAAATTTCAAGGCGGCAATCATCATGATGCTTCCGCATTAGTGTGTGTTCATAAAGCTAGAGTAGTCGTTTTTCAATTATTTATATCTTTTTTTCTAGTCAGTTGGTATTGAATTTTGAACATAGGTATTTCAGAGCTTTCTTCGCTACTATTGGTTTCTGACGGTGATAAAACTCCGGTTGATCCTTTCAAATGACGAGATAATACAGGTTGGCCTTGCATCGTTCATGACTTCTCTGAAGGTCATTACACCTTTAAAATCACTAATAGTAGGCGGATTTGCTATAGTTAATAATCTAAGGATATCAGTTCACATCATTCGGACTCTCTCTCGTTTTCCACCCCTGAGAAATTATTACCACAAAGCCATCGGCATTCCTATATTACCAGTTATAAGTTAATCGGAATTTTGTTCTAGTTTATTGAAGAGTATGTTGAAGTGTGCACACTTCTCACGTTCTCCAACAATGCTAGCAAGGCTTTTTGCACGTGCAGCCTTGTTTGCGCATTTTAAGCCGCAACAATCAAAACAATTTGCTCCATAATTTGTAAAGTTGATCCTGGATAACAACGCTGTCGGTCTTTTCACGATAGAACGATTTTTATTGGGCTTCTGGCTTTTGTGCTGCAGTTACTATTTTGATCTAAATTTGTGATTTGGATCAGGCCAGACGCTGAAAAAATCGAAAGACAATCTTTATCGATTGATTTGACAAGTTGATAAAAGGAAAAGGTTTAAGAAAAGACGAAGAATGCTTTTTTAAAAGACAAAATTAATTAGGATATTACAATTTGAATCAAGAAAATTTCTGTATTTTACCCGAATTAATATCTGCAAAGCAAAAACACAAACAAAAAACAAAACAAAACAAAACATCCCCTATAGTTTCGATCGAGTCGAATCATTTTTCTTTCACGGGCACATAATGTCAACTGATATCGTCTTGCCAGCAAATTTACACTATCCAATTACAATTATACAGCTTCTTGTCCCTTCCGGTAGCACAGTACAGAAAAATGCGCCACTTTTCTCATACCGGTATAAGACGAAAGTTACACAGACGACTGGAATCAACGAAGAAGTCGAAGTTGATGCAGAGTTGATAGCTACGTTTGATTCGCCGATGGAAGGGGATCTTGGTGAATGGTTTATACACGAGTCCGATGTAATTGAAGATTCAGGGTAAACAATTGCCATAGATTTGCAAAACGGATGTAGTTTTTCTTTATGCTGACGCTGGTCAAACTGTAGATTAGTCGCAGTGACAGTCGCAGAGCCTTGTACTCATACTGTGCAGTATGCAGGCATGTGCGCATTGTGCGGGAAAGACTTGACACAGTAAGTTTGGCTAGTACAGATTATGAACTTGTGATTCTAATAGAGTGTTTTCTAGTCAAGATTATTCGGGATACAATGAAGTTGCGCGTGCAGATGTTCAAATGTTCCACAAGTCTAAAGGCCTTGCTGTCAGTATGACTGTATGCAGCACCCATTTGATACTCACGTGAAGAACAGGTCAACTGACGAAATAAACCAGGAAGCTGAACGATTAGAAAAAACGTCTACGATGGCCCTTCTGAACAATGAAAAACTGATTCTTGTTGTCGATCTCGATCAGACTGTTATCCACACAACCGTTGATCCCATAATAGGCGAATGGAAAAGAAATCCCAGCGATCCTCATTACGATGCCGTTAAAGACGTACATTCATTTTGTCTACAAGATGGTGGTAATCCGCAAGAGTATTGGTACTATGTGAAAGTACGGCCAGGTCTATCAGAGTTTCTAGAACGAATATCGAAATTGTATGAGCTTCATATTTACACCATGGCGTCGAAATCGTACGCGGCAGCAATCGCGAAAATTATTGATCCGACAGGGAAATATTTTGCAGATCGCGTGTTATCTCGTGACGAGAGTGGAAATTTAAAACAGAAAAGCTTGAAGCGATTATTCCCAGTTGATACAAGTTTAGTTGCAATTATCGATGATAGAGGCGATGTTTGGAAATGGAGTTCTAATTTAATAAAAGTTGTTCCTTATGAGTTTTTCGTTGGTATCGGCGATATTAACTCTGGGTTTTTGCCAAAACAGCAAGATATCAAAGCTACAGGAGCTACTACATCAGGAGGCACGATTGATATGCCACAAGAAGATAAGCCGGTGGGTAAAAAGTCACTTTCAGGAGACAGGGAAGATACAGAGCTGTATAACATTGAGAATTCTTTATCTCGAGTGCACAAAGCGTATTATGAAGAATATAAAGAGTTCCAAAGGCAAAAAGAGAAAAAAGTGGTTAATAACCGGAAACGGAAACGACCTGGAGAATGGCGTGAAGGACTTCCAGATATTAAAATTATTATGCCGCGAATGAAACAGAGCGTACTTGACGGGGTAGTGATTTTAATGTCTGGAACGGTTCCACTTGGTGCTAATCTGGATTCTGTTGATGTCGTAATTTGGGCAAGGTCGTTTGGAGCTAAAGTTGTTGATACACTTGCGTTTGACGTGACGCACTTAGTCGCAGAACGATCAGGCACAAAAAAAGTTCATCAAGCTACTAAATTCAAAGGGATCAAGATTGTCTCGCCGGCTTGGTTGTATAAATGTTTGTCAACGTGGACACATGTTGATGAAACAGATTATATTCTTTCAGTATCACCGAATAATGCATGGGATGTAGAGTCAAGTAGTAGCAGTGACTTTGACCCAGATGAGGATATTGATATAGAGTCAGTTGTGGAAGAAGTACCGGATAATACGACGTTTAACGAAGACATGATTGACTTTGACGCAGTCGTAGGCGATGACAGTGTCGTTCATGAAATTACAAATTCAACAGAAGAAGAGTCAACGCAAAATACAAAAGTTACTGCAGTGTCGTCTGTGAATGACTTGGATTCTATCGAAACTAATCCTGTGGTGGTTGATTTTAATGACGCTGACGACGAATCAGAAGAGAGTGATGCGTCGGAGGCTTAGTGGGCTATGTAAGGTTATTGCTTTGGAGAGGGGGGTAAATATTAAAAATTAATATGTGTATTAGGTCGATATTTAGGTTTTTTAATATCCGCACTGTAAAATAGTTAATGAAATTGTTTTTCAAAATATTGTTTGAGCGAGTGGGTAACCGTCTGAAGTCAAGCAGCTGATTGTCACCTACAGTAATACTTAAAAGCTCTAGATCTTCATCATCGCACTGCAGCAGATTCTATATATCTACGTAAGACCTATGTTTTCAGGAACAAGTAGTTCTCTTCGTAAATTGAGTGACTTTTATTTGCATAACAAATGGAAAAAAGACCGAACCAAAATGCCAGAATCGGTAATAAATACACGCCGACCATTAAGCAACGATCTCCAGGGTATCGTGTAATCAGCGACACTCCGATTCGCAGCAAAGAGTTAAGGTTTAGATGAGCCAATTCGAATCAGTTTAAAAAGTACAAACCCCAGAAAAACGGTTAAATGGTGGAAAAAGCATTGAACGACGACGACGACGACGACGACGACGACGACGACGCGTTCAGAGAAGAGTACGCGTTTGGCTGTGTTTTGGATGACTTTGCTACGACGGAGAGAATATTCGAAAAATGGGAAGACCAAGAGTAAGCTTGTTTTTGCTTTGTTTGCATGAAAAAGTAGCCAGAGAATGAAAGGATATTCTGAAATGTTTACGTTTGGCTCATTTTGGAGGGGAAATCGCGGGGTCTCTTTAGTTGGTCTAAATGAGTTGGGCTAACTGGACTCTTTTCCAACAAATCTAGTTGATAATTCTTGTTCGACATGGTGAATCTGAAGGAAATTGTATGTTATCATTATTGTTATTACTATTGTTGTTATTTATTACCGGGAAAAAAAGACAACTGACGAACAAAGGCGATCGAACAATAAACCAATATGTTCCAAACCATAAAGTCCCATTAACAGCCCGGGGCCACGAACAAGCTCGAGCAGCCGGCCAAAGGTTACGAAAGATCATCGAGCCTGGTGAAAACGTGCTAATTTACACATCGCCGTATCGGCGTACTCGAGAAACTACACAGGGAATAGTGTCGCAGTTGGGAGATGTAGAGTACCGAGTTTATGAAGAGCCACGACTACGGGAGCAGGATTTTGGTAACTTTCAGTTTGACGAAGCCGAGATGGCAAAGATCTGGAAAGAAAGAGCGCGATATGGGCATTTTTTTTATAGAATTCCAAATGGGGAATCAGCTGCTGATGTTTATGACCGATGTGCTGGTTTTAATGAGACTCTATTTCGACAGTTTAGTTCAGATAAATTTGCAAAAGTGCTGGTGTTGGTTACCCATGGACTTATGACTCGAGTGTTTTTAATGAAATGGTATCGGTGGACTGTGGAGCGATTTGAGAGTTTACGGAACGTGAATTACTGCGAATTCGTGACTATGGAAAGACAAGAAAACGGAAAGTTCCTACTGAAAAATCAAATGAGAACATGGAATGATCCACCACCAGATCCTATAGTGACACCTAAAGATTCAGTTGTGGCAGGAGCTATTACATCATCTGGAGATGACGCAGATATCGTTGAAAAGCAGCGAAAAATAAGAGAACTGTACGAGGAATTACTATCGGAAGAAAATGATTTAGACGAATCGGCTATGGATGAGCCTGGTGAAGGAAGCTGTCAGGATAATGGGAAGGATAATGTGACTGTGAATGAAGGTGACTCTGATGAAGACAGAGTACAGGATAAACCGTCGTATCCGGATGCAACGTTACCTCATTCTTCTACTGACGATGCACAATAACGAACTTGAATGCTATGAGAACTACGGGTATTTTGGATTGAGACAAAGAGCTTAAGAGGAAGCCTTTGCTGGTTATTTTCATCCTTGCTACAAATACATTAAATTAAACATATACAATCATGTAAAATCCTTCATTTTATATATCGGTCCATGAACTTTTTATGGAAATCAGATCGCAGCATATCGTTGATAAACCGATTTTTGCTCTTCCCATCAACGCCCTTTGCCTGGTTTTTAAAAACAACATCTTCATCCCATCGTTTATTCACGGCTTTATTGCCATTAGATTTCACAAATCCGTCATTAAAATCAAGTAACGGATTTCCTGATAAAGCTTCTTTTGCTTTTTCGGCCTCAGCTTCGGCCTGTTTTTCTCTTTCGATTCGTTCAGCTTCTGCAGCTCGTTCCTTTTTGATCCGTTCTAATTCCCGCATTAATTCGGCTGTTTCGTCTTCTTCATCTTCGTCTTCATCTTCGCTGTCTTCATCGTCGTCGTCGTCGTCGTCGTCGTCGTCGCTTGAATCGTCACTCGAGTCCTCATTATCACTATTCTCTTGAGACTTGTCCTTTTTACTCTCTTCTTCTTCCTCTTCTTCCTCGTTCTTCTGTGCTTCCGCCATAATCAACCTCCGCCTCTTCTTCCTCATCTCTTCCTCATCTTCCTCGCCCTCTTCACCCTCCTCCTCACTCTCAACCTTCACACCCACACCCACACTCGTCCTTCCAACTTTCCTCAAATGCTCCTCCTCTTTCTCCAACAACTCCCGTCTCATAGCATCTCGCTCCCATTTCCTCTCATCAGATCCAATCGGCGTGTTTAAATCCTCGCGATCTGCTGCTCCGCCTTGTCCTCGCTTTCGGTATTTAAGCTGTGTATGCGCTGGAAGCATGCGACTGTGGTACACCCGTGTCGGCGCTTGTGCCGCTTTACCGCGCGCTGGATCAAATGTCGGTCTATGTGCTGTCGTCATTTTTACTGTGGGCTTACTCCAATTGGAGGATGCTCTATGCTACCAAATTGGATGTATTTAATTCAGGGCAAAAGCTGTAAGTTGACATCGTTCTTCCCAACTACAAACCTTAAAATCCCGGCCGTAACATAAAGATCATCTACACATCTATTCAACACAAAACTAAAAACAAATACAAAAACGTAAACTACACACTATTACACTATTTACGCAATAGCAGACGCCACCAATCCAGCAACAACCTCCTCCTCGGCCTTTGCCACTATCTTCAACGTAACTCCGCTCTTCGCAGAGTACGCCATTCGCACAAGTGCGCTGACTTTTCCTCCCTGGATTGTGCGCCCAAACAGCTTTAATACATGTGTCGCAGGCTGTACTGGCACATCGCTGCCTTCAAGTGGTTGCATAGATAAACTGTTGATCACACTCGCGCACGCATCACTTAAGCCGGAAATGCCTTCCAATCCATAAGTCTCAGAAGCCTCGTATGGAAGCTGATCAAACATATGCTGGAAGTTTCCAATATACGAAGGAACAATGAAATCACCAACGCCAAGCTCAAGATCCTCGACTTGGTATTCATCTTCGTATCCAGTATCATCTGGAACGCCTGTTGATGGATCAAGCTCTTTACTGATAAAATGCAGGGTATTCGAAAAGCTAGCAGTCTCGTATTCATCCTCCGGTCGGCTGAATGCAACGTAAACCGTTCCACTAGTCTCCGGCTCAAGTTTGGGCAATGTAATAATGAACTGCTCCTCAAAGAAATCTTCTGATGGTGTAGCAATTACTGACACGTCTTCGAGTACTGCGTCCTTAAGTGTGTTTTCAATGTCAAATTGAAGTACAAGATGTGACTTGTACAAGTGCTTGATGCACAAAACTCCATACTCTGTCTCGGACTCTGTCAATGCAACTGGAGTCGAACTGCGCACAACCGCTCCAAAGGCTTTTAACTCTGGAACCTTAGCCAACGCAGCAGCGTATGCCTGTGTTGTGTCTTCCTTCGTCTGGCTCGTGGCCGAGGATGGTGATGTCTCCGAGACATCGCCCAGTGAGGATCCAATAATGGGCATAGTAGATGAAACTTTAGCGCGGAAAATGTCAGCGTCAACTTGATCCCGAGTAAGGAAGGGCACCGATGTGATATCGAACGCAACAGAAGTAGTCTCTGGTCCGCCTGTGACGTACATAATAAGCTGCTGCTCAAGTGCGCCAAGCGATGGCACCGATTCAGGTGCAAGATAAGACTTAGCAACTGTAGTAGGAACCTTAGCAAGTCGCAATGCCATAGCCGCACGATCACGAACTTCATCATCAGGATCATCAAGACAGCGGTTAAGCAGCACCTTAATAGAATCTTGAACTGCTTCATCCTCAATAAGCAAGAACTTGGAGAGTGCAGTCACCGCAGCGGCACGAACAATGGAGTTCTCAAGCACAACACGGTTGTAGATGTATCGCACATATTTCGTGGGATGTTTTGTTGATGGTCCTTCTTCCCCGAGAAGATGCAAAACGCGAACCGCAAGCTTGGTGAATTCGCAATCTTCAATGAATTCACACAGGTACGACAACGCATCTTCCTTTGACTCGGGAACAAATTTGATCAAGTCAAACATGGCTTCAATGACAGCTCTCTTGAATTCAAAACCACCCTCATCACGCAAAACACCAGAAAGGAATGAAAGAAGCGAGGCTTGCTTGCCAGGGAACTTTAAGCAAAGACTACGAATGGCATCAACAACAATGATCTTGAATTCATCAGAAATGTCGTTCATGAATCCAGAAATCTGTTTCATAAGTCGGTCGACAGAGGCTTCGTTTCCGGTCTTGAGCAAAGTGGTGATAGCGTAAGTTGCTATTGATCGGTTAGAGTCGTTGATGAGAGCCTCGATGTCAATGTTGCACACATTAACATTCTGAGGACGAACCATAGCAAATCGGTTAAGAATGCGAATGGCAGCAAAACGAGAGACAAAGCGCGGTGAAGAAAGGAAGAGCTGTAGAACAGCAATGGCAGGAGTGGCTTCAGCGTCGGTGACGTCCTTCATTTCAAGAATTGCCTTCGCTGCCTCAAAGTTGACCATGTCAGACTTGTGCTTGAGCCAAGCCTCGAGAAGAGAGTACATTGGCTTTCTGAGATTTCTGTCTTCGTCGACGACACGAGCAACGAAACGGATGAGCATAACAACTGCGGCGGGTGCCTTTAATGAACCGCCAGCTGTAGCAAAAGTCTGGATCATTTTAACGAGCGCCATACGATCGTGAGCACGGAGCTGGTATAACAGGCCAAGTGCGTGGTACTGAGTCATATGAGATGGAGCAGGACCCGACATGCCACCGGAAGCGCCGTACTGAGGAAACATCTTTTGTGCGAGCACAGTCTCCTGAGTCTCGTTGGTCCAGCGCCGGACGACATCACGAGAGACCGGCAAAAGATGGTAAGAAGATACAAGCGCCGCAGAGGAGACAATTGGGTGTCTATCGACGACAGCGGTCTTCATAAGACGCTCGACTGCCTGAATTGTTGAGGCCTGATAAAGAAAGAAGAAAAAAGGTCAGCTAAGGCGAGAAGGACTCAATTGCGAAGAATACACACATCAATGATACGCGCCAAAGTTCGAATTGCGTTCGGGCGATAGACAACATCGCTGCTGACAGTCGTGTCCTTCATAATTGAGGAAGTAACCATAATGACGTCGTCTGCGCCTTGTGCAAGCTCCTTAATCACGAGGTAAACCATCTGCCTGAGCGCAATGTCCTTGTGCTGGAACAATTTCGTGATCGAAAAGAACAGCGTCGTAGACTCATCACGCGCAAAGGAGTCGCCAGTCGCGAGAAGATAGACGAGCTTGGTGAGAAGCGCGCGGGAGCGACGGGGCTGGATCGGGCTCGCGTTGAAACCCGCGACGCAGTCCTGGAAAACAGTCATCTTGTCCATCGCCGCGCCGCCCGGACCGCTGTCAAGGTCCTCGTTCTTTTTGTAGGACATTTGCGGAGAAGAAGAGAGGACAATTGGGGACGGGGAAAAGGGGGAGAGTGGCAGACACTGGAGAGATAGACACGGGAGCCAGCGTAGGCGAAGGGCCACTCGCAGCAGACCTAACCCTCGGCGCAACCACCAGTGTTCTACTGTGGATTGAGAAGAAGGGTTTAAGCATAGTAAATCAGAGAATTAGATTTATCGTAGCATTTTATACATCAAGTGTTTATTTATGTCAGTTGTAGTCTGTAGACGTTGGTGGTTCTTTCCCGAAAAGAAAATGTTGGTATGCTGATGTTGCTGCAAATACACGAAGTGTAACGTGTCAGAAGCAAAAAAAAATTAGACGCAGCAAAAAAAAATTGTACGCAACAAAAAAATAGACGGTGGTTAAAAAAAAGATTGATGAAGGCTTACGACGCCTGAGATAAATCATCACCAAAGAAAGTCCCAAGTTTGTTTGTTTACATCCACCCGCCGCCGCACTCCTTCATCCGCCTTCTCCTGTCTCTGCATCTTCAATGTCGCGCGAGCTGAAGCCGTCGCTGGCCGAGACAGCCTTCGTGCTACGCGCGCTCACAGAGAACGTACGTGCGGACGGTCGCGGGTTTGCGCAGATGCGCGGCCTCGAGCTGACCTTTGGATCTGCCGGAGAAGAGCGTGGGCTCGTGGATCTCCGCCTTGGAAACACTCGTGTAGTTGTGCGTGTTTCCGCAGAAGTCGTCCAGCCACGAGTGGACCGACCGTTTGATGGCATCTTTGTCATCGCGACCGAGCTGAGTCCGATGGCTGCTGCGTTTTTTGAAGACGGTCGGCGGTCTGAAGCTGAGCTCGTTGTTGCGCGGGTTGTGGAAAAATCCATTCGCCAAAGCAGGGCACTCGATACTGAGGCGCTGTGTATTATCGCGGGCGAAGCATGCTGGCGCATCCGCGCAGACGTGCATTTTCTCGCCCACGACGGCGGTCTCATTGACGCAGCCTGTCTTGCGGTCGGCGCTGCGTTGATGCATTTTCGCTGTCCGCAGGTATCTGTTCTTGGTGAGGGCACAAACAGACATGTCGTCGTTCATCCGCCGACCGAAAAAGTCGCCATCCCGCTCTCGGTTCTTCATCTGCCTGTCTGTGTTACATTCTCTTTCTTCAACCTTGCTCTTGCTCGGTCAGAGCTCGCATCCGCTACCGCAGCTGCTGCAAACAATCCTGCTCAAGAGAACGACACCACTGCCGATGCAGACAACACAGACGCCGCAGACTCAGACGAGACAGCAGTCCTCGTCGACGCATCTCTACAAGAAGAACTTCTACGACACGGTTTTCTCGCCGTCACCGCAAACGCAAACAAAGAAATTTGCCAAATCTACAAAGCCGGCCAACTCGCCGTCGACGCTGAAATCCTTCTCAACTGCGCAGAAGCTGCCACCGCAGTCGCTGAGAAGCTTACGAAACTTGTCAAGCGCAAACTCAAAGAAGACGAACTCTCTCGAGATGTCAATCATATTTTCGCTCAGGCTCGCGCTGAAAACGACAGACTTGTCCCAGATGGAGAGGCTGTTGCCGAAATGGCGCTCGAATGATAGTCTTGTATATATATTTGTATCATATTTATTACTATTTACACTGCTACTTCTTTACTTGTTGGCTCTTTCTCGTTCGCCTCATCCTTTGAGCCATTATCTTCGGATTTTGATCCTACTTTGATATCTTCAGTCGTAGATTCCTGAGCTTTCGGCTCCTCTAATGTAGATTTGCCATCGCCGGCTTCTTTAGTATCGACGTTTCCATCTTTTGTTTCCTCAACTTCAACTTTTTTTGCTTCAGACTCTCCAGAACTAGGTTTCTCAGATTTAGGGATCTCCACTTTAGAGTCCGCATTTCTAGTATCTTCAGTTTGGTCCTCAGAATTTGTAGATTGTTGTACAGTAGGCGTTTCAACTTTGGTTTCATCAGCTGTTAATGCCTCCGCTCCGTTCTTCTCTGACGTTCCGTCCTTCTCTTCGGGCTCATTTGCGTCAATTGCTGTAGATGCAGAGTTCTCAGATTCCTGTGCTTTCGGCTCCTTAGATGTGGCATCATCGACTTTCAAACCTTCCAGCTTTGACTCACTAGTTGGCGCTAGCTCAGCAGCTGCCTTTTCTTCTTCTTGCTTCTCAGTCTTTGATTCTACAGATGTTGATATATTGGTTTCAGTAAATTCCATCTTCAATTCATCAGTCTTCGCCTCATCAATGACTGGAGTTTCAGCCTTGGAATCTGACTTCGACTCTTCTGATTCAACATCGTTCATATTAGTATCCTCTTGCTTTGACTCTACCTCTGTCGATTTTTCCGGATCGCTTTTCGTGTCGTTTGCAATTGCCGAGTCTTCGTTCTTTGCATATTTATCCACATCCATTTCATCGTTTTTAGACTCTACATCTGTCGATTTTTTCAAGTCGTTTATCGTGCTGTTTGTGTCTTCGTCCTGTGCATCCTTGTCCACATCCATTTCATCATCAGATGATATTGGCGTTCTCTCACGTTTGACCTCAGGGTATTTTTCATGAAAGACATCCCACAATCTGTCTACCTCGTCCTCTGCCTCGTCAAATTGCCGATCAAGAACATCCTCTTCTTCATCTGTAAATGTGTAAGGTTTGTAAAGAATAACTGGTTTAGTTTTCGTTCGTAGAAATTTTGCTTCTTTTCGTAGTTTCTCAATCTGTGTTTTTAGCCGCGCCAGCTCAGTCGTCTTCAATTGCTCTCTACGTTGCTCGCGCAGCTCTTCTCTCATTTTTCGATCGGCTTCAGCCCGTGCCTGTTGAACCTCGCGGTCAACTGCATTTCTTTTGCTAACAACGCCTGTTCGTTTCGTTTCTTGTTCGAATCGTCCTAATGATGATAAAATCTGTCCAAACATTCGTTTACTACGCCCCTTTTCTTCCAATTTCGATTTAGCAGGATCTCGTAGTGGCCTAGGCTTTTTCGTCGGTCGACCTACTGCTTCTTCTTCTGTTGCTTTCTCTGCTCCATTACTTGTACTTGTTTCATCTGCTTTCGCGGCCTCTGTCTTATCTGATCCTGACTCTGAAGCGACTACCTCATTTCCACCGCCATTTTCTGCCTCCCTCTCCCTCTTTTTATCTATGCTAGCGTTGTGATCCACTTCAAAATCCGCACTCGGCCGCTTCGCAGTCAATTGCTCGACCATCAGCGTACTATTCCCTGTCCAAAAACGGTGATTTGAACACTAATATGCCCTCGCAACCAAAGTTGCCTTTGCTTTTCTCAAAATTTGAGCCCTAGCCCACTTTACCTTAACCTTTGAATTTCTATCCCAATTCTAAAGAACTTGGCCATGTCGCACAAACTGACGTCATGATTCAAACTGTAAATGTCAATCCGTCCGGTTCGTCTTGCCAACTGTTTTGCTATCTTTCTGAGACTCTGTTCTTATTTCTCGCTTTTTTTTGTTCTTTTTAACTTGGCTCTCTAAGTTTGGGCTTTATTCGCCTTTGCTGTTCTACTCGTGTCGGTCTGATCCATCGCATCTGCTAAGCGTATTTCCGCCAATCGCTCCTCGGCGCCGCACACATGCTCGTACCCCGGACACCTGCTTTCCTTCGTTCGCCGTCGTTTCCTAGACCGGTATTTGCGCATCTATGTGCTGTTTTGGCTCTGATTTGCCTTGAAACTGGCATAGTCTCCGCAAGGGACCCTGAATCAAACGAATCTTCTCCACAGCAGCATGAGTATCTGATGAACAAGACTGAGAATATGGCGGCGACTGGAGGATCTGCTGGTCGACTTGTTCGTCTGTTCCTGCGCCTAGTTCGCGCACTAGCCTTTGTTATACCCGCTCAAATATTTGCATTACTTGGAACTTCAATAAGCATCACTTTGCCATTTTCATCTTTACTCATAATCATGTTAGCATTTGGTACAGCTGTGTGGGCATTAGTGCGGTACCGTTATCTCAACATCTACTCTCGTCTTCCTCATGAAGCTCCACGAACAGAACAGAAGCTTGATTTGCTTATGGACCCGTCGGCTATGCCAAATCATTATGATAAACCAGGTTTCTCATCATATTTGGACGAGTTTTTTAGTGGGATCAAAGTTTTTGGGTACCTTGAGAAGGCTGTCTTTCACGAACTCACACGGCATGTGCAAACAAGGAAACTTATAGCCGGAGATACGATGTATCTCGAAGAGGAGAAGGGGTTTTGCATTGTATGTCTTTTCATTGCTTTGATTTTTGTGATTTATTGCTAATTGATAGGTGGTTGATGGCGAAGTACAGATTTATGCACGATCAGCAAACAGAGGAGCTAATACCACTCTTGAGGATCTGAACGACGAAGAATCTTCATATAGGCTTCTTACAGAAGTACAAAATGGTGCACCCATGTCATCTTTATTTACAATCCTTTCTCTTTTCACTGAAGATATAGACGTGAGCTCACAAACTACTCGCGATCGTGAACGGCAGTCTAATTCAGACATGCCTTCGCCTCAAGTTCGACCGATGTTTGAAGAATCTTTACCTATGCGTCCTGATTCTACTACCGGCAGTCCTAGTTTATTACCAGTGCCTAGCATTCCCCCTTTATCTGAAAAAATAGATACCGGCCCTTTCAGCGAGACTTCTCAAACCAGGCGCGAGCCCGTATCTGCTTTGTCTGGTATCATTGCTCGCGCTGCCACTGACTCTACTATTGCCATCATTCCAGCAGAAGCCTTTCGTCGACTCACTCAAAAGTATCCTCAATCAGCTGCACATATAGTTCAAGTTATTTTAGCTCGTTTTCAACGTGTTACATTTCAAACTGGTCACAATTACCTCGGCTTGACGTCTGAAATTCTTAAAACGGAAATTGCATTCAACGAACTTTTACAATTTAACTTACCAAGCTATATTGGATCTAGCGCCATTGCAACGATTAAAGAGCAGTTTGGTGAGAATGAAGAGCTTAAAAAAACTACCACCATGCATCAGCGACGGACATCTGTAACAAGTTCTAGCTCAAACAGTGATGGTAGATGGTCTCGGTCGCCTATACAGAAAATTCCAGAGGAGCATGAATGTAATTCTGCAGATACTTTAATAGTTGGCGAACTTGCATCTCAACAAAAGCAAACTAGTTCAACGTTATTTCTCCCGCAGAGACCTAGTTTACGTACACAACTTTCGGTGAAGTCCCTCAAAACAAGTTACGGTAGTCTTGATTTCTCAGATATCGCAATTGAAGAAGGCGATGAAATACACCCGGATGATCGTGCCACTCGGATCAGCGAAGAGGAACATAAATCTACGTTTGAAAAATTGAAGCATGCAATTTTAGAATGTATCCTAGAGGCACTTGGTGTTACAAAGTATTCATTAGAGAATAAAAGTTCCAGTCCAATATCTGCTGATACAAGTCCTCGAATGAGCCCGTTTGAACTCCGAAAGTTCTCAAAACGTCCAGCGCGATCTGGAAGTATTGCTCAATCGGTGTTTTTGGACGATGAGTCTGTTGCATCAAGCAATAACACTCATACTCCATCTTCTCCAATGACATATTCTTCTATTAAAAGAGACCTTGTCAAAGACGTTGAAATTCTACATTACAAAGCTGGGGCCCGCATTGTTAAGCAGGGTGATCCTAATCTTGGATTATACTACGTCATTGATGGCTTTCTAGACGTGTGTACTCGCGAGAAATCAGGGCAGCTGAAGACCATTTATTCCATTAAACCTGGTGGTATTGGTGGATATCTGGGAGCACTATCAGGACACAATTCATTTGTTGACATTCGAGCCAAATCTGATGTCTATATTGGTTTTTTACCAAACAAATCATTAGAAAGATTAGTGGAGAAGCAGTCAGTTGTGATGCTTACCATGGCCAAACGTCTCATTTCTGTAATATCGAATTTGATCACTCACGTGGATTTTGCTCTTGAGTGGGTACAAATTGGCGCGGGAGAGATTCTTTATCGACAAGGAGATGAGGCTGACTCAATTTATATCGTACTAAATGGTCGATTACGTGCGTTGCGGAAGATTGAAAATGGTGATGTCGAGCTTTTCAATGAGTATGGTCAAGGTGAAAGTGTGGGCGAGTTAGAAGTCATGAGTAAGTACATTTTGCAATCATCTTGCGAGAAGAAAGTTACTGACTATGATAGCTTCAACAAAACGACCGCTTACAATGCATGCTGTTCGTGATACCGAAGTAGTTCGCTTTCCCCGCACATTGTTTGAAAGTCTTGCTCTGGAGAATCCTGCAATTACATTAAAAATTACACAAATCATAGCTGCGAGAGTTAATAATTTGGTGAACAAAGAGTTTCCATCCAGTTACGAGTCTGGACTGGGCAGCTCCACTGTTCCCATGTCGGGAAATTTCCGAACAGTGGCAATTGTGCCTGTCACTTCTGGATTGCCTACAAAGGAGTTCGGAACCAGGCTTTTGCGTGCTTTTACGGGAATTGGTCAAACCAGTATATTGCTAGATCAAGCTGCTGTCTTAAAGCATTTAGGTCGCCACTCATTCAATAAGCTTGGAAAGCTCAAGTTGAGTGGATATCTTACAGATCTTGAAGATTCCTATAAAACAGTTGTCTACGTAGTAGACACTTCTGTTGCATCTCCTTGGACGCAAACGTGTATTTCTCAAGCTGATTGTGTCCTACTTCTTGCAGACGCGAATGCGGACCCATCTATTGGCGAATATGAGCGTGTACTTCTCACCACCAAGAGTACTGCTAGAAAGGAGCTTGTTTTGTTACATCAAGATCGTTATGTTCCTGCAGGCCAAACCCAAAACTGGCTGAAAACTAGAAACTGGGTACATTCACACCATCATGTGCAAATGCAGTTTCGCGGATCTGTAGCTAGCACTGCGCGAACGGGAAACCAGTTTATTCGGTTGAAGAATAGGGTGCAAAATACACTACAGAATGAGCTTTTAAAGCTGCGACAGCCGTTAGCTACACTTCCAGTCTACTCCACAAATCAAGCTCACAAAAATGATTTTGCGCGACTTGCAAGAATTCTCTCTGGCAAAGCAGTCGGGCTTGTATTAGGGGGCGGAGGAGCACGGGGATTATCTCATTTTGGAGTGATCCGAGCTCTTGAAGAAGCCGGAATCCCAATCGATATTGTTGGTGGAACCTCTATCGGTGCTTTTGTGGGCGGACTTTATGCAAGAGATTCAGATATGGTGCCAATCTACGGCAGATTGAAAAAGTTCTCTGGAAGAATGACCAGTCTCTGGCGGATGGTTCTTGACCTCACTTATCCTGCTACGAGTTATACAACTGGGCACGAGTTTAATCGTGGAATCTGGAAAGCCTTCGGAGACTCTCGCATAGAGGATTTTTGGCTCAAATATTATAATAACACGACAAATATAACGCATTCTCGTATGGATTTTCATTCTTCTGGATATGCATGGCGATATATACGAGCCTCAATGTCACTTGCTGGACTACTTCCACCGCTCACTGATAATGGCAGTATGCTCATGGATGGTGGTTATGTTGACAATCTTACAGTCACACATATGAAAGCACTCGGTGCAGATGTTGTTTTTGCTATTGACGTTGGAAGTGTTGATGATACGTCATCGATGGATTGGGGAGACTCGCTTTCCGGATTTTGGGTCTTACTTAATCGATTCAATTATTTTTCGAGGCAGCCTGCGATCCCTAGCATGGCAGATATTCAAGCGCGACTAGCCTATGTTTCATCTGTCGGAGCTCTCGAGCGTGCTAAGCGCATGAAAGGCTGTGTGTATATTCGTCCACCTATTGAAAAATACGGGACTCTTGAATTTGGGAAATTTGCAGAAATTTCAACTGTAGGATACGATTATGCTCGTGAGTTATTTACTAAATTGCAGGAGTCTAAGCAGTTCCCTGAAATTGCGGGTGTTGAGAGTTATAATGATCGAACAAGAAGAATTATTCAACGACGTAATTCAATTTAAGGTCTTCACTGTTTGGATCTTTGGATTGAGAGCAACGCATTAATGATGTAAATATTTTATGATCGGTAGATTGTTTGTTATGCATTTTGTGGTTACGCATAATTAATCAGGTTCCTTTTAAAAGCTGGTGCATAATTATAATTAGTGTTTTCCTTTTATGCTTTTTGTTGTTAATCAACAATTAATCGTTAAGTTTTTTTGAGTCGCACGCACATTTTGTATATTTACAAGCTGCTTATTTGATTTCTATCCACAGTTAACCCCAAAAACAATCTCTCTCAATTTAAAACACTACCTTCAACTCATCAATACTCAGTATTCAAGCTCTCCAACAATACTTGACCAGAAATCCTTAATAAATTGCTCGGATCCTTCGTCACCTTTGACAGCCAAATAAACTCTCTCGTCAACAGCAGGCTCCCAGTTACCAGGGTTACCGCTAACTACACGGCCTCCGGCTTCGCTAAGAATAATCCAGCCAGCGGCTACATCCCATGCATAACATCCACCTTCCTATAGTCACTGTTAGCTTATGTTGTTCGACTACATTGTACAGAGTTGAATCTATGAACGCACCCAGTAAGCATCTAATTGACCTGCCGCAACAGCACAAAGATTCATCGCCGCACTACCAAGAGATCTAAATCCATGAATCATTCCACCATCTTCGGATGCCAATTTATTGAACGTGTCAATCTTGCATTTGTAGTTAACGCCCGAGCGTTGAGTACCCCACTCAATTCCAATCAATGCATTCTGAAGGGTTAGTTTGCTTGGACTCTGACGAAGTGGTAGTCGCTGCTCGTTCAAAAATGATCCATGTCCTTTGACACCAGTGTACATGAGTTTTAAGAAGGGATTGTAGACGACTCCAACAACAGGTTCCTTGTTGACTGTGAATCCGAGTGAAGTACAACTATATGGAAAAGAATGAATAAAGTTGGTGGTACCTTCGTAAAGTTAGCATTAAATCAAAAGATCTTTTAGTCGTCGCAATTACCGTCAATTGGATCTAAATATAAATCAATAAACTTATTCACAATGCATCTGCGAAATGCTACTAACCAACAATAAAAGTGGGTTTGTCCGTTAATTTGGTCTCTCCTGGGACATAGCTTTCTTCACCCATAAACTCGAAATCAGGAAATCGTTCCTTCAATTTATCTCCAACAAGCTTTTCAACAGCAGCGTCAGTTTCTGTTACCAGATCAACAGCTATATACGTAATTAGTAAGATCAGCATAAAACTAACAAGAGATCAAGCTTACAGTTTGCTTTATCAACGAATCCGGTTTTACCAGTTTTTGAAGTTATTAAATCTCCAGCCTCAAGAGCTAGCATGATTAAATAGTCACGAACTTCCAAAAGATTAATAGACTCATCCATATTGTTCACTGCAATCTTAAGGGTGAAAAATTCTATCAGATCGGATGAGACAACTATAAAGAAACAGATTAATGGAGAAAGGTAGTGCGGCTGGCGCTCGAAAACTCCCAATTGATCTCGACGTACGTTTACCCCTCGTCCGGGCCA
>JAJLWK010000269.1:0-18410 GCA_030570675.1 Myxozyma neglecta | reverse complement strand
TGGATATAAATCTGACAATTAAAAGTTCTGTTTCTCTTTATTTTTGGACATTGTTGTACATCACTTTCTTTATTAACTTTTCCCTTTTTTTATCATCTTCTTTGCTGTCTAGGTATTGTACTTTTGTAACTCTTCAAAACTAATTGGCTAGTCTGTACTTCTCACATCAGTCTGTACTTCTCACATGTTATCGAGCAGTTGTGAAGCATCGTATCTTTGTTTTGTGTTGTGCTGAATAATCCTTCAGAACCAGTCAATTAGTCTCTACTATTCGCTAAAGGATAACATTATAATTCATGTTGCTTTAGTAGCACAGAGTTAGTTTTTGCCCTCCAAAGTATATTATACACGTATAAGTGGTACAATTATATGATCTTCACAACTAGTTCAACTTTTTTTTGTTATTTTTCTATTTGGTTTTAGTCGCTCAGTAAACTTAGGCACACTTGAAAGTTATCCTTAATTATTATTTCTGCACAATAGTAGCTTCAAAGTAAAACTATTCAGCACAGTTAATAAAAATAAAAACTGTTTGCGTCGTTAAGGGACGTTTAAAGAGACGTTCAAATAATCTTATGTCAGATACAGTACAACACCCTCAGTTATCTTGAGCTTAATCTACGCTTTCCTCTATGTTCTCTACTCCAGTGGCCTTGTTTAGATAACCCAGTCAATTGGCCATCTGCTCTACCATGGCTTTTTCGCGAGTGCTGCAGTATGGTCTTTTATTAGCTGCAGTTGCAACAATTGCGTTGGCCGATGACGAATTTGCTGCGTTTCGTCCAGCAGGCGACGCAACAACCACGGCCGCAGCCGTGACCGCTACACCGGTGGTTCAACAGTAGGTTTGCCAATTTTATTCTCATGAATCTGTAAACGTCCAGGTTAGACAGTGTCACTGACCAATTCTTAGTCCCTCATTACGGAGCAATGTTTCCGTTGAGCAGTTTTACGCAATGCCGCTCTATAAGCGGGTTTTGTTCTACAATTGGACCTCCGAGATCTACTTCCTTGCTATCGTGCTTGGATTCATCGGTGCTCATCTCGGAGGCGCGTACTTGACCAAGAGAGTTGCGTTGGATTGGATGAGTTCGCAACTCGGTGTCCTTCGTGAGCAATTCTATCAAGTTGGATTTGATAGTTCTGCAGTATGCGAAAGCGAAGCGGAGTATGCTAAGCTTCCAGAGTCAAAGTATATCAAGAGACTTGGTCCCGTTGACTTTGTCTTCTATTTGACTGGTCGTGTTAATATCCATGCCGTCCATGGTAAACTGACCCTGAAAAGTCGTCATAATATATTTTTGCTCATCCTTGACTATGCACTCTCATTTTTTGCAAACATGCCCGCTCCTACTGACCGAATCGAGATTCTTGCTACCCCTGCAGCTGAGGATAAGTCTTATTATGACTCATTTGTTTTTGCTGTGGTGCACAAGGATGTCATGAAGCGCGTGCGTGAAGAGAATTACGATCTTTCTCTTACTCGCACCACTGACTCTACTAAGTTGCCTATTTGCTTCACCGTCATGAGCGAGGCTGCCGAAGTCACTGATACATTCCTTACCCCCGCTCTTGTTGCTGCCGTTTCCAATGCACAGAACGTGCTTGACTACCTTGTTCTTTCTGATATGCCTGTTGATAGACCAACTTCTGTAGCTGAACTTACCCCCAAGAAACGTGCATTGTTGGTCCTCAAGGCTCCCACTTCTGACGCCGACAAGACTGCTACTTCTGCTCTTCTTGAGGCCTTCTTTGGTCTCATTGATGTTGCTGTTGTCAAGGCTCATTGGCGTGCTGAGGTCTCTCGCAAGCTTAAGGCTACTCGTGATGATGAACTTCGCAAGCTCAAGAAGATTGCTGAAGAAGAACGCGCTGAGGAACTCGCTAAGCAGCGTGCTCAGGAGAAGAAAGCTCAAAAGCAAAGTATTGCAAAGCTTTCTCCTGAGGAACAACGAAAGGCTCAGCAAAAGGAACGCGAAAAGGAACTCCGTAAGCAGCAAAAGAAAATGACTAGACGTGGTTGATTACTCGCTACATTATTATATTTTTGTAGTTTTAGTCTTTCCTTTTTGGATCTGAATTTTGGTTAATATTTTTGGCTTCTCGTGTTGGCTTTAAATTTTGGCTTCTTGTATAATATGAATTTTCATTAAAAAGATTTTCTTCTTTACTCCGACGCCTAATATACACAGAAAATCTCAAACACACTATAAAAATGTCGTCTTCATGCCCTTGGCTTATGTTGCCGTCCTTGCTTTTTGTCATTTCGATCTTCTTTTCTTTCCATCTTCAATGCCACTTTTTCCAAAATCCTTAAAGCTTGCTCTCTTTCTTGTTTTCCAAATGATGCCCCATCTAGCCATGCCAATGCACGTGCGCTTGCAAACATTAACCCTTGGTAACTTCTTCTTTTCGTCAAAGATAACTCAGGCAGATGCATTTCGAACTTCTTATTCTTTTCTTCCCATTGCATTTGAGCTTGACGTGACATTACTAGACTGTATTGTCGGTGCAGGTCATGTCTTTTCGAAGTCGATGTTCCCAATACACTAGCCTTAACACTTGTCTCCTCTTTTTCTATACCTGCAATTACCGGTGGGTAAAACTGTAATGTCAATGGATTCATTCGCATATCAAGAACTTGCAATTCAGGTAATGTCGCAATAACGCTAGCTAGTTTTACTAGTCCGTTAATTTGATTACCAATTAAATACAGTCTCCGTAGTTTAGGTATATGCATCAGTCCCGAAATATCAGTGAGCTCATTAAATGACAAGTTCAAATCACGTAAATTGCGAGCAAACGATGAGAAATTTTCTGGTAACTGCTTTAACTGAACTGATGCTAGCTCAAGACATTGTAAATTCAAAAAATTATGCCGAAGTATCAAATCTTTTGGACGATTTCCGGAAAGGTATAGCTTTCGAACATCACTCATATTGGGACAATATAATGGACTAAGTCGTTAGTAACTCAATTTTAACATCATATTAATAAAAAACGCCATAAACTGACCTATTATTATTCCGCTGATCTCTTAAACTCAAATTCTCTAATAGTCGCAATCTTTTGAGTCCCATTACGTTTTTCAGCTTATTTTCATCTAACGCTAAAATTCGTAAATTTGGAAAGCCAATAGCATCAAATTTTGCGAGTTCGTTTCGGCTTAATTTCAGTGTTCGCAAATTTGGAAGATATCCATCTGGTTTGAGTCTCGAGATAAGGTTGTCGTCTAAATTTAACATCATAAGATTTCGTAGTCTTTCAATCCCATCTATATGCCGTATTTGGTTAAACGATAAATCCAGATCCTCGAGTCGAGTAACGTTTGCTTTGGAAAAATCAACCATACCGATCTTATTGCCTCTAACACTTAGTCGTAGGAGACCGTCGAGTTGGAAAACACCATCGATATTTGTGAGCTCGTTATCATCGACAACAAGTTCTCGCAAGTGTACCAGATTTGTCATTCCTTCAAACGTATTAGCACTAAAATCCATTTCTAACCCGCTGGTGAAACTTACCACCTAGAGTTTCTAATTTGTTATCAGACAAATCCAAATATTGCAAATTGGTCAAAAATCCAAAAGCAGTCAATTGTGAAAGACAATTTTCCCTAGCATATAGTACCCTAATAGTTGTTGGGGCACCAGTCAAGTATCCAATTTCATTGTTGCAGACATTTAGTTCATGTAAGTGAGGACACCACTCTTCAAGTCTCACCAAGGTTTCCAGTGATCGTCCCTGTAATTCAAGAGATTTCAAATCCTCCCAGTAAGGTTCTTGGGGATAAATGTCGGAAAGTACCTTAACAAGATTTTGCACTGCAATGGAGAAGGATGATTCTAAATCTGACACAGCAGTTGCTTCGTGTCGCCCTTCGACATAAGAGATATCAGGACCAAATTGACTTTCATATTCCATTACAGGTAACGCAAATGATACCTCATGTTTTTGTAACCCTGCATTTTTTGTTTGTGGTTTCCGAGGCGAAGAATGCGAGGCTTGACTTGTATATTCCAAATGTTTTTCGGGCGACACACTCCGATGTGTATTTGTACCACTAGATGAAGATCCGCTAAGCGTTTCTTCAGGAAACCTATGGCTTTGGTAAAGATTATAAGTGTCACGGAGTAAATCCTGTTTGCTGTGCATTCGTCTGTCGTAGCGATCATGACCATCATCAGTGAGATCCTCAATACCCTCAAACACATCCTCTTCGTCCTCGTTCAGTAATTGAGTATTTTCTCTTGCAACTTTTATCCATTTGCGAGATTTATGATCATACACCATAGATCCTATAGCAGATGGAATCAAGTTTTTAACATCTTCCTGAAGAATCACCTGCATAGCTTCAGTTTGATGTTGATGAGATCCATTTGAAGTTTTTGAAGAGTTTGTATTCGCAAATTGGTGATTTGATCTGCTTTGAGTCGGAGTGAGCTTATTTACAGGCGAACTGCTCTGCATGTCGGCCGCAGTATGATCTTGAGGTCGACGTTTTATTGTGCCATAAGCATTTACTGTTTCAGATTGTCGCGGGATGTTGCTTTTCGCACGTACAGGACTCAAGCCGAGGTCTGCGAGTGACCGTTTGGTAGGTCTAATCTGCTCCAAACTCTGACCGAGATCACTCCCACTAGTCTCATATCGATTGCGAATAGAGTCAAAATACAAAGCTGAGTTTTGATGCAGGTCTCCAAGTTTTGATGTATTGGCGTTTGCTTTATTGTTTGTATCGTCATTTCTTGCATATTTTCTATCTTCCGAAGAGTTATAAGCATTCGTATAGCGCAGATCTTGTTTGGAAAATTGAGAACCACTTTTTTGATCACCGGACTGTGTTAGGTATGAGGTCGTCATTTCGCTTTGTCTTTGTGAATAGTCTGCATCATCTGTAGTTATAGAATCCGTTCGCTTCATACCTCGGATCATGTCCATCATATTTTCTGCTTCTGAAATAAAATCTTCAGTAGTGGGTCCTTCACGAGGTTGATATCTTGCACGCTTTGCAACCGGTTCTTTGGTCGGTGATGCGGGAGCGTTTGATCCACTCTCACTATTGCTATATTTTTGATCCCCGCTCTCTTCGCTGGTTTCGGGTTTTGAGTATAGTAGATTGTTCAATTTAGCATTAGTGTAGGAATCCTCTATCTGAAATAATCTGGAAGCATTTTTGCTTGGAGAGAAGGAAGGCAAAATAGAAGACATTCCAGACTTGAAACCAGAATCCACGAACTCAAAGTTTTTTAATTGCGGTGGATGTGGGCTTTTCAGTTTGGAAGGCTCTATGTTTAATTCCCCACGAGTGTCCTGCTGCCTGGTTGATCTGTCATCAATTTCCGGCTCTTCGTCATCATAATCTTCCTCAGGCTCGTCTCCTTCTAAAATATCACCTGTGCCGATTGTGTTGCTCGCATTGTGACTAGAGCTCGTCGGGTTACTTTGAGATATCTGAATTGAATGTGCCTGTTGATCTCCGACCGGCTGAGAAAGCTCAAGCTTACCCAGTTCGTCTCGTAGTTTCATTAGGCCTGCTTGAAGTCGCAAGTCTGCATCTCGTGATGGATAGCGTCTATGTGACAGTGAGTGAGTCCTCTCGCCACTATCATTGTCAGCTTTCACACTAGAGATCGTAATCCATATTCTACATACATGATCTGTTCAGACGGACGAAACATCTTCTCGAGCGTCATTGGACTGAAAATGTCCTTTGCGATATCAAATTTCTTCCATTTAGGAGTAGCACCTTTGTTCGTGGTATCAAGCTTATTCTCGCCCACTAAAATTCTCGTGGTTCCCGTAACACCATCAGAGGTAGCACCACTTATCCGTGACTGGTCAGTCACGTTGGACTTCAAACTGTCGCCAGGAACAGGCGCAGCTTCAGGTGAGTTCGGTCTGGAAATCCATTCTTCCGAGAGCTCTGCGTCCTGCCAGTCAGGAATCTGAGCAACAGACCGCTCGTACTCGTCAACCAGTGACAGGCGCTTTTCTGTCGTCTGCTTTCCGTCCATTGCCAATTCAGAGTGATCAGTGTTCGTTGTGTCCGCCAGCTTCCCGCTCTCCCGCTCCTTCTCCATCACCGATTCGTCCATCTCTTTTGGTGCTGAGAATCACTCAGAATATACCAAAAAAAGCCTTGTTGACTTCAGTCGAGCGCGTTGGATCAAGTTCTAAAGCGCCAGGACGACGGCAGATCTCCCGAAGTTTGCCAATTTCAGAATCTGTGTTGAGCCCGCCTGAGCCGCGCGTGAAACAAAACGTAAACAAACAATGAAGTCAACGTCACGTGCATTGCTATGGCGATTCCGTCACGCAGTAAATTTACACACGTGACCTTTTATACCGATTTGTACAGGCTTATCGATGGTAACGAAAGGCAATATTAAATCCATAGATTTTATGTGTATATTTATATTACATGTATGAACTGTAACCGAAAGCAATATTAACTAACAAAAATAACTCAAAAACATAAAAACAAAGCCCAAAAACAAATGAGTCTAACTATAAATCCCTAGCATAATCTTATTTATCAAAAAGCTCATTTTCTTTTCAAACTCATTAGCAAGCTCAATCTTTTCTATTTACTCTTTGAGTGATTTCAAAACCAACTCCTTGTCCTCGGTAGACAGGGCCTTAAGTGAAGCAATAAGCACATCCTTCTCAGCTCTAGCAACAGAAATGAGATCAGCAATCTTAGCATCCTTTCTAACTTGCTCGATCTTTTGCTTCCAAACATCCTCATTGCTGGAGATCCACTGGGCAACTGCGGTGTCAGAGCTCTGATCAACTCCAGCCTCAACAAACCACGCCTTCAATCTAGCAGCGCGCTCAACGGCCGAGGCTTTAGGATTGGCCGCAGCCAAGTCACGAATAACATAACTCTCTGCAACACGACGCTTAACACGCCAGTAGAAGTATCGTCGCGCATCACGCCAAGTAAGAATTTCGCGAATCGCTCCTTTGCTCTTCATACGACCGGCACGATCGTGCAAGTCCGCAAACTGAATACTGACTTGTCGGTAGACAGGCATAAGCATCTGCTCACGCTCGTTAAGTTTGACCTTCAACTCAGAGGCAACGGCAGGTTCCAAATCCTTTCTCTCGAGCTGTCGTCGAAGGTCGCCGTAGACAGAATCCAATCGAGACATTGTCTCAAGCAGACGCTCTCGGCGATACTTGATACCAACCATACCTTCGGGTTCCAAAACACCAGCACGAGACTCCTGGTCCGCGTACATCTCCATTTGCTCTGCGTTGATCGTAGGATCGATAACAACCCACGATCCACCACGTAATTCAGCATGAGGAGGAATGTAAACAAAGATAGGCTGCTTGTAATCAACAAGGGCATCAACAATCTGTGCTCCGTACTTGAGAACCTCATTGTACATATCACGTTGACCACCTGAGAATCCACGCCAGTTGGCAAGAATCACGAGAGGAAGCTCTTCTCCGTGGTTGAAATCATTGATAGCCTGAGCCGTCTTGAAAGCTGAATTGGGGTACCAAACTTGACCAGCTTCCTGAGTAAGCATCTCAGTCGAATCGGGATTAGCAGGGTCAGCAGGAGTGACGTTCTCAACAGAACGCGTCTCAACTCCAATGACACCAACAGGAATTCCACCAATACGAGCACGCCCAACGACAACAGTTCTTGCCCATCCACTTAAAGTTTCCTGGAAAGATCCCTTATCGAACATTCCAGGCAAGTAACCATCTTCATCCTGCTTACCGGCAATCAACCAACGAACATCGTAAGTCATTTGTTTAGGAGGCTCGTAGAGAATGTCACGATCCCAAGGATCACTTGATGGGTAAATAGGCAAACGACCGTTCTTAACCGAAGGTACATATGACATCCACTCAACAATCTTGATGACACCAGCAAGGTCGTCATTAGCAGTCAAGTGAGAGATTCCGTTCTTATACATGATCTGAGTGCCACCAAGCTGGAGGTTAGAAGTGTAAACTTCACGACCAAGCAGCTTATTAATTGCAGGAGCACCAGTGAGAATAATAGGCTGACCTTCGATCTGAATGGCACGCTGTCCGAGACGAACAAGATAAGCACCAATTCCAACAGATCGGCAAGTTACAAGTGTAATTGTGAAAATCTCCTTGTAAGCCTTAGAGGTAGCGCCAGCAATGAGACCAGAACCACGTAAACATTCAACACCAAGACCATCCTCGGCACCAATAATGGCAGTGATTTGATATCTCTCTTCGCCATCTTCGACAACGCGTTCAGTCATAATCGTCTTCTTAGCAGATTCAGAAAGGCCGTTGTAAATAGCTGGAGTAAGATACAAATATCTAAATCCCTTCTCCTGGTTAGTCTCGTCGTTCCAGGCAACCGAGAACAAAGAGACAAACTCATCAGCAACACCAATACGAGCTCCAGAGTTTGCAGACAAGTAAATTCTTGGAATTCCAAGCTTAACGGCCAACTGCGTAACACCATTAAAGTACTTGTCTTCCAAAGGACCGAATGAACCAATCTTGTAGGTAATATCGTTGGCAACAACCACAAATTGACGACCGTTAGGGTACTCTGGAGTCAAGGCAGTAAAAAGCCAACCCACCATACCACAGTTGTTGGCACCTGGCTCACGAGAAACCTCGGAAAGCTCACCGCTATCGTCCATGATAAGCTCCTTGTAAGTCAAAACCTTTTCAGGGGTCTTCACCTTCGCTGCACGCCAGCTAGCACGGATGGCTTGGCTAAAAAGCTCTGGGAAATCATAAACGTAAGTAGTACCCATAAGATGAGCTTTGTAGCGCTTTGGCTGTAACCATTCCTTGGTAGGATAGGGCGAGTTGATGGGACGCAAATGCATATTTCCGGGTTTTCCAAGTGACTTGAATACCCATTGTCCCTTGTCGTTCTTAACTTCGGTGTAAAGTTCGCTAGTAACAACATAGCCAGATACTATAAAAATTTGGTCAGCTTCCGAGCACATAAAATATCAATATAACTTACCATTGGTGATGATAGCACGCAAAGGATATGGCACGTTAGTCTCGGGATCTGTGCACATAATTCTAATCTCTGCTCCAGTAACACGCAATCTCCATAATCTTCTTCCAAATCTCTCCAAGAACTGTCCGAAAGCAGCCTCAACTTCTTCAGGAACTAAGTGGAAAATAGCCGTGAAGTTTATGAAAATGTGGTTCATATCAGTATTAGTCGAGCCAATAACTTCAAGTGCATCCAAAATATCAGACATAAGTCTATCAGTTTCCGAAATAAGATACTCGGAAGTAGGAATCTCATCACGCAAACGACCGGGTCGAACAATTCCTCGTACAAAGAATCGCTTGTCGCTGGGAACATCCTTACCAACAGCTTGGTAAACGTGGATGTTACGGTTCTCAGTGAAAATTGGCTTGTAGTTGAAGTTCGATAAACGTCCGAGCTCCAATTGGAAAGCCAAAGCAGGCTCAATGTTTCGAATGGACTCATCCTCGACGTAGTCAGGTCCACGGAAAGTAAAATATCCAGGACGAGAACCGTCATCATGTCCGCATACGACAGTAATACGACGAATAGATCGAGCCAAAAACTCCTCTTTGTACTCATCAAGAATAAATTTGATGTTGTTCACTAATGCAGCATCATCTTCGTGAGACGATGTCTTAACAAGAATATTGCAAATGTTGATAAGAACCGCTGGTTTGGCAGTTTGAATAGGTCGTCGTAAGGAATCCAAAGACGACTTAGCTCCAAAAGAGAGTCCGCCGCTTCCGGATCCAGGAACACGAGGAAGATTCTCCAAAGAGCGAGGCAAAACATCGTCAATCTCATCAAGACTTCCCACGGAAACAATCAAACCAGATCGGACAGGTTCACCGTCAGATTTTCCAACCAAAAATGTCAAGTCAGAAATCGACGCAGCTCTCTGCAAGTCAGCACTTGAATCTTGAGCACCGCCATTCTGGCCAACAGCGTTGAACGCAGAGTTGGCAATAGGAGAAAGCAAGAATTTGAAAGTAAGGACGGGAAGGCTTGACTCGCCCTCGTTATGGTAATCAACATTCAAAATGTTGTAAGCTCTGTAAGCACGACGGCAGTAAAGCTCAAGGGCAGCAAGAGTGACATAAGGATCTTCGTGCGCGAAGAACTTGGGCAAGACATCGAACACAACATATTGCGAATCGATAACCTCTTTCAACACATCTAATCGAGGAGCGCGATGAGCAAAGTTGGTTTCACCATATCGTGATTCAATGACAGAGGTACGGAGAATGTGCTCAAGCTGAGCGGTGCGCTCGCTCAAAGAAGGCAAAGAACACTGAATCAAAAGCTCACGCGCCTTGAGAGCAACGGGAGCAGTTGCACGAGAATCTAACTCGGTGAATCGCTTAAGAACAGGGCGCATGTACTTGGAAACCTCTGAAACTTCTGAGCTGTCCGATCGCAAAGCATTGATGATAGCGAGGATAAGGTTGTTCTTTGCTCCAACCCGGCCGTGAGAAAATACTTGATTCATGTTAGCTAGATTTGAGAGCAAATTTCGCAGCGAAACATACCAGTCATGACAACCTTGAAAGGATCTTCCTTATTCTCATCACGAAGTCGTAAAATAACATCTTCCTCGTTAACATTTGTGCCCTGTAAGTTGGGTTAGCAAATGCATGTGTTCGATTAGAGCAACTCCAAATCACTTACCGAAAACAATGTCTCGACCTTCAAATATTCTTCCAAAAGACTACTAAGGATGCCGTACTCATGTGCTTTGAGACCATTTTGGTAGCTGGTAGCAATAGTGACTAAAGGCTCAACAGATTGCTCAAAAAGCTGACGATCTTGGTTGGCAAACTCCTGGGCGAACTTGTCGATAGCACGAAGGAGTAATTTTGCTGGGAACTCGGAGTTGCGAGACTTAGCGCGCTCAATTATTCCAGTGAGAGATGTGTTCAATTTTTGTGGAATTCTGTTGTGCAAAGCTGAGAACTGCGCATTCCACTCAGAGTACGGCAACTCATTATTTCGAAGAACTTCCTTCATCTCAGTAAATGTGCTCAGCATAGCGACTTGATTATCGAATCCAAGGAGAATGTTTCTGAGAGTACTAAGCAAAAGCTGGAAGCGCTGAGCGGGCTTGCTACCAATGACGGTAGGCAATCCAAAGTCAGGAAGCTGTCCCTCAAATGGCTTAGCGTGCTTAACACGGGAGGGATCATCCAAAGCTAAGATTCCAAGAATATCTCCAGCCTCGAGAGTGGCTCCGGGCTGCTTGATAAGCTGAACAATACCATCTTCTTGAGCAATCAAAGGCATGTACATTTTCATGACCTCAACTTCAGCGAAAGGTTGTCCGCTCTTCACATGCTCTCCGTTTTCAACCAAGAATTTCACAAGTTTACCAGGCGATGGGGTTCGGAGCTGAGTTGGGTCATTCTCCTGCTCAAGCAAGCAAGTCTTTGAATCAACGCTAAGACGAGTTGTGCCAACTTCCTCTTTCCAGTAAACGTTGTGACTCTTACCTCCCAAGAGAATCAAAAGACCACCATCGCTAAGAGCACGAACACCGACCAGGCATTTTGAACCGTTGATGAAAATCTGATACGACTCAAGCGATGATCGAGTGACGGTAAATTTGTAGCGGTTTCCTTCGTAGATGAAATCAACGGGGTAAAGAGTCTTGAGAGTGTCCTTTGATAAAATCTGACCCTTCTCTAAGGATTGCTTATACTCCTGGAAGCAAGCTTCTGATGCTATATGAGCTTTAGTCACAGCACCGCAAATGACGGCAACAACAGGATCAGGGCGCTCTGCTGTCAGTTTATTTGAAATAAGCTCGTCTAGCCATCCTGTGGTAATCTTGTTGGACTCGAAGTCTGGAGTTTCGAGAAGCTTGATCAAATACTCAACCGTAGTTCTAAAGTCACCACGAATAGAAAGTTCTTTCAGTGCAACAACCATGTGCTTACGACTGGCACTACGGTTCTCACCGAAAGCAAAAATATGACCGAATTGAGAATCAGAGAAAGAATGGATTCCACCCTGAGTTCCGACAGAGAAGTAACCCCACACGTTTGAACTTGATCGGAAGTTGAGCTCGTGCATGACACCACTAGAAGGCTTGAATCCCTCACCCGGATCTTCAGATGTGATTCTGCAAGCGGTGGTGTGACCCTTGGGCACTGGTCTGCGTTGTGTCTGAAGAGAGCTCTCTTTTGAAAAATCGAAATCAATCTCAGTAGTTGTGTGAGGATCAACGCCGTAAAATAATCTAATGTCGCGAATACGGTGAAGTGGTATACCCATAGCAATTTGCAATTGAGCTGCTGGTAAATTAACTCCAGTAACCATCTCAGTGGTAGGATGCTCGACCTGAAGACGAGGATTTAACTCCAAGAAGTAAAATTTGTCGTCTTCGTAAGAGTAAAGGTATTCAACAGTACCAGCCGAAACGTATCCCACAAGCTTTCCTAATCGGACGGCGGCCTGTTCCATAGCGTTGAAGGTGACAGGGTTGGCGACAGTAACAGGAGCCTCCTCGATGATCTTTTGATGGCGACGCTGTACTGAGCAGTCACGACCAAAGAGAGAGATGTTGTTTCCATATTGGTCTGCTAAAAGCTGGACTTCGAGATGGCGGGCGTTACCGGCGAGCTTCATGACAAAGATAGGCGATCCGGGAACTTCACCGGCGACCTGAGCGAAAAGCGATCTAAAGTTTTCTTCGCCTTCAACTTTTCTGATACCTTTACCACCACCTCCTTCAGACGCTTTGATCATGACAGGGAAACCAATCTGACGAGCTTTCTCAAGCGCAGCGTCGGCGTCAGGGGTGCAACCTAAGGCGTAAACTTCATCGGATACTGTAACTAAATTTGTCTTTGGATCAATGACAACTTGGTCGACACCAGTACCTGACCATGGGATACAAGGTACTTTGGCGTGCTGTGCGACAATTGTAGAAGAGATCTTGTCGCCTAATGATCGCATAGCTGAGCCAGGAGGACCAATAAAGATGATTTTTCTAGGGGACGCCGCAAGAGATTCAGGAAGATCAGGATTTTCGGAAGCGTGACCCCAACCAGCCCAGACGGCATCGACGTTCATTCGCTCGGCAATATCGACAATGAGTTCGACATTTGCGTAGTTGTTGTTGTTTGTTCCTCCTGGTACCTCAACGTACTGATCAGCCATACGAATGTAATCGGCATTGGCATTGAGATCTTCGGGAGTAGCCATGACGGTGAAGGAAATGGCGAGTTCGTCGCCGAACGTCTCGTAGGCCCATTTCCGAACACTACGGATCTCTTTTACTGCAGCGATACCGTTGTTGGCAATGAGGATCTAGAGAAGGGATGCGTTAGTCGCGGGAGCTCAAGAAAACAGATCGACATTCAAAACGGGCTGAACAGAGAAGACCAGCACAATTAGACAGCAATTGGGCACTTGGTTCAACAGCTACAAAATGCACAGAGAACATACAGATCTGATGACGGTGTGGCCACCGTTGTTCTGCACAAAGTCTTTCACAGGACTGCTGGGCGCAACATCGACGGTGTTGAGACCGATGAAGTGCGACGGCAAACTGCTAGCGGCCGACATGACGAAGCGCTGCCGAGAAGCGGAGCAGAGAGGACGAGGAGCGGAAGAGATGAGGAAGGAAGACGACCGAAGGCGAGCGGCGGAAATAAAAGAACAGAGGAAGACGCGCGGGTGGGCCAGCGGGAAACGGAGTAGCAGCGTGGGCAGCGACGAGGAAAATATCGAGCGCGCGTCGCGGTTGGGACAGGTCGAGCCGCATCGTTACGTGGTTATGCAGGTCACGTGCGTCAACAGCCCAACAAAGTGCCTCCTTGGGCGTAGCAGCCTTCTACGTTGAGCGGAGAGAGATACAAGTAGTGTAGTAAAAAAGTGAAAAAACGACTAAATGACTAAAACGTTCATTCGTCTGAAAAAATGAGCATGCAATCAAGTCAATTAGAAGAAAAGAGTTGTCTCATCGCTGGAATTCTGGAAGTTGGTCGGGGTTTTGTTGACCGAGCCTTTGGGGCGCGCCTCCACCATCGCCCACCACTATGAGTTACACAGTGACCGTAGACAGTTACGACGAGAACCGCAAATATAACATAGCATAGAATTTAACAATCCTCCGTTGTTTACTACCCTCTAATCGTACAAGTACAAGCAATAGATATCATAAAAGAAAGAACCACCCAAGCGCCCCGACTCAAATTACAAGTACAAAACAAAAGAAAAATAATTTAGAAGCGTCCCTATGTGTAGAAAGAAAACATCTAACCACCGAAACCATAAAGGGTGCGTCCCTGGCGCTTGAGAGCGTAGACAACATCAAGCGATGTCACGGTCTTACGCTTCGCATGCTCGGTGTAAGTAACGGCATCACGGATGACACTCTCGAGGAATGACTTCAAAACACCGCGAGTTTCTTCGTAGATCAACGCAGAAATACGCTTAACACCACCACGACGAGCAAGACGACGGATGGCGGGCTTTGTGATTCCTTGAATGTTGTCGCGAAGAATCTTGCGATGACGCTTAGCACCACTGAAAAGAAAAGGGTTAGCTCTGAATGATTATGTAATGCCATATGTGCGGCTGGAATTATGAGCCGCGTAGTAGCAACCAGGTCCTGCTCACCCTTTTCCTAGTCCTTTTCCTCCTTTACCACGTCTAAAGAATTATTAGCACAAAGATCTTGCATAAAAAGATAAGAAACATTATTTTATTAAATTACGCAAATAATGGAAAATATGGGAGAACGACAAACACTTACCCAGCCATTGTATGAGATTTAAATTAGTGTATTGAAAGTGGTGACGAAAACAGAGAATTCTAGAGAAAAAACCAAAAGAAAGAAGACGAGAACGGCGGGAAAGGGGCCCATTTATAGAGAAAAGTGCATCAACAAGATGGAAAAGGGCTGTGTTGCGCTTGGCCAATGAGCGTTCGTTGCGGCGATGTCGTCAAAACGCGCTCGAAATTTCAGCACTGCGGCCACAGTTTTCATTTTTCATTCTCACCGCGACTTTTCTTGTTCTGTTCGCTCTGCCGCGCCAAACCCACCCACTCGCGCCGCACTGTGGGGATAGGGTTGGTGGTCCTCACTCTACATTCTCTGCACGTGGTTTGCACTTAAAGTTACTAGTTTTAGACATCTATATTTTCGTTACCTCATCCTACTTACTCAATTCCGTACAGCTCCTTGACCTTGTACTTTAGCTTGACCTCGTCAAGTTCAGCCTGGAGCTTAGCACGCACATCGTCCTCTGCCCAGCTCATGTCGATGGCGTCCTGGACAATCTTCACCCACTCGCGCACGCTCAATCCCATCTCCTTCTCAACCGCCGCGTAGTTCTCGTCAATGTAGTTGCTTCCAAAGTACGACGGATCATCACTGTTGAAGCACATCTTGACGTTCGCATCGAGATACTGGCGGATAGGTGAGTAAGGAATAGACTCGGTCACTTTGAGCAACACGTTTGAGATTGGGCACATGGTTACACCAATCTGCTTATCTGCCAGCATTTTGACAATATCTGGACGGGAGCGAGCTCCAATACCGTGGTCACATCGCTCGATTTTCAAGAGCTCGATTGAGTCCTTGACGTACTCGGGGGGTCCGATCTCACCCGCGTGCGAAGTTACGTGCCAGCCCTGCTCGCGCGCAAAGTTGAAAATATCAACATACAACGATGGTGGGCAACCAGCTTCTGAAGAGCTCATACCAATTCCGACAATGTACTCCTTCAATGGAACAGCTTGCTTTAAAAGTTCCATCATGTTCTCTGGGGGGAAATGACGGAGCAGAGTCAAAATCAATCCGCAAGTGATTCCAAACTCCTTCTCTGCGCGCACGCAAGCATCGTGAAGACCCAAAACAATGTCCTCGAGTTTAACACCTCTGTTGACATGTTCTTGGGCCTCAAAGAAAATTTCAGTGTGTCTAAGATTGCCAGTAGCGACTCTAGTGAAGTAAGCCCAGATCAAATCGTAAAAGTCCTGACGAGTTCTGAACACGCTGTGACCGAGATAATAAAGATCGAGGAACGATTGCAAACTGGTAAAAACAGAAGCATCACGAATTTCTTGTGCTGATTTGAAAGGAATTTCTACATTGTTGCGCTTGGCAATCTCGATCATTAACTCGGGCTCAAGCGAACCTATAGTTTCCAACAAACATTGTTAGCTTTTCATATTATCGCTCCTATCTTGCAATAGATAAGCTCACCCTCGAGATGCATATGCAACTCCACCTTCGGCAAATCTTTAATAAATTGAGACTTAGTAGCGGGATCCATTGTAGTACGCAATTGAGATTTCAAAACAATGACAAGTCTTAGTACCGTAAAAGAATCTCAAATTCGGTGGACTTCGGTATTTGGTTTGACTCGTATCTGCCAGAGCCCGCGACTCATTTATCGCGCTCCGTTGTCGCACTGACCCGAATACGATTTGGCATAACCTTTGATAACTTTGTCATTTATACCTTTACTTAATAACGTTTAGAACGCTAAGTGCCATGCACGCCGCACTGACTTCGATAAGAGATGCAACAAACGTAATAAATGATCAATTAAATAAAATGTAATTAGATAACTCAAAAACTTTGCTGACACTTGATTTCAATAGCAGCTTGATATTTGCTCTAAAATTTGTTTTTCACTCAAACTAATTGTAGAGTTGATCAGGATAAAAGGAGCGGACAGGCCATGCAATAAGTTAAGCGCAAAGTGAGCGCCGTGTATTCTACCTGGAAAACATCAGAGTCAATTTTTCGTAATTTCAACTACGTATTGTACTAGCGCATATTTATATTCAAATCGAAGTCCATTTTTTTTCAGAAAAATAAAATAAAATAAGAACTCCCTTCTTCATATTCAGCTTGTAAATTGAGCCGATATTTAATTTAGCGCATTTTACAGCTAGCTCACTTTAAAGCCAGCCATAAGGTCACTTATTTAGCTTCATTGCTTCACGTCAACCAGTTGATTCACAAATCCGACACAAGCAGCAGACAAACCACCAAGTTATGCTGTTCTAAAAAAAAATTCAAATAATTTAGTATTTAATTCTATTTCCTTCTATTAATACGAAAATCATTCAAAAGAATACACCAACGCCTTAAAACAATTTTATACCAGTACAAACTTATCAGCTTTCAGCATGCTGCAAAATCCGACAGTGCTCAACACAATACTACGCTAGCATTGCAAACACAATCCATAAAACCCCGGGTCCAGTCAAATTGTTTAAAACGTTTAACCTAGCGAGGCTCGTTCGAGTGAACCTACAGATACTTTTTCGCGAGCAGCTTTACTCGTTGATCAAAAGATTTGCTAGTTATCGGCTGATCTATCGAATAAAAGGGCGACATGAGCGTTTTAACGTAAAGGTCATATAAATCGACAAAAAATTGGCGAATAACGTCATCGGTACGGGCTTCGTGTAATAGCAGAAATTTAATGTCTAATAACGATTTGCTGTTAAAAAGACGTTCAAGGAATGATTACATATGCGACAAGCACTTACTTCCACATGTTATATAAGACGAAACTGAGTAATTATAGAATCGGTCAACATTTTTCAAGTGCCTAAACACGTCAGACTGAATCAACACCATGCTCTACTTCACTAGAGCAGCGAACTTACATCGCGCTACTGTTCCATTGCAACTCCTCGATTATATCAAGCGACGAATGCACAATAAATGGACACAGTTGTCTTATATCAGGAGGAAACTGTCAACAGTTAGTCAGAATACGTTTGTACACATAAATCGAAAGGTAGCAGCATAAGATCATAAAACAATTACGATGTAGACGCACTTTCGAAGTTCCATCTCCGCCTTGTCTGTATGTCCCAAAATCTAGACTATAAATTGAATTGTCTTTAGTGCCAATAATAGCTAAGTAGAACGACATCTATGACGAATAAAATGCAAAGACCGCTAAATCACCGATCTCAAGTAGCGATATCGGTCCGTTATTCTTCCTTCCAGGGGCTCAAAATCTACAAACATACCCGACGCCATTTTTCTTCACGTGATTCCCGGTGCTCCGCATTTCGATGTGTGTGATCTGTTAGCGAAAAGCTGATTTAATTGAAAACGTTTGACTCGAACTCAGATAGAGTTGGTCGCTTTTTTATTTTGTTCATTGCTTTTCTAAGTTCTGCATAGTATTCAAGTGAACTGTAATCAACAGCACCAGGGAACTTTGTATACACATTATTGCTTGATCTCTAACAAGGTGCTTATCAGCAATGCTCTCACTTTCGCCGTCTCCATCCCCTCCTCCACTCTCTTCCGACTCTGAGGAAAGCGACGGAGAGGATTATGGACTGATGATATCTTCACCATCAAGTTCTGTTCGCACGCCAATTCCAACTGGCCGTCCTCAATCTTTTCTTCTTCCTC
>JAJLWK010000268.1:0-18437 GCA_030570675.1 Myxozyma neglecta | reverse complement strand
CCTTCTTAAATCCAGTATATAGCTGGCTATTATGAAAATAAAATTTCTGAGTTTAGTTAATAATACACACATACTCCAACAACAATAATCCCAGACACCCTCTATACTAATATACAAACAGAAACTAACTCAAACACGCTTATTCCGCGAACTAGCTTTCAGACAATTACCAAAGAACAGTTTTGAACACCCAGTGTTACTTTTTTTTTTCACCCATATCGACACAAACATTAAAAAATACTCTTTTTAATGAGCTTCTGATCCATTAGCTTTTAGTTTTGCTTTCAGCTCATTATATTCGGCTTTTGTGAGACGGTTTCTAGGAAAGATACGAGCATAAACGTGATTATTTGGATGAACGTACCGGCCGTGCTCAGGATCATGTCTCATTGTTTTCAGATGACGGTTGATGTTTCCTTTTGTTGCAAAAACGTGGCCGCATCTGCATTCATACGCCTCCTCGTAAATTTCATTACCATTGGGAGATATAGCACTGGAATCCGAATCAAGAGACTTCAGGCGGCGAGGTGGCAACGGATCAGATAAGATAGAGCGACCATTCACCTGCAGCGACGAAGCGGTGCTGTCTGAAGACTTTACCACACCATTTGACGAAATAGTAATTCGACGATATGTGAAAGGTTCATCCGAAGGTGTTGGAGGCGTCGGTGGGACAGGATTTTCAAACATTACCCTTCTCCGCTTAGTATCAACTTCCTGAACCTTTGATGAACTTGAAGAATCAGAACCAGGGCTGTCTTTGGCAGGCCTCTTCAAAAAACTTGCTGGTGGTGAAGTTGATACATATTGATTAGCAGGTAAAGCCCGATAAGTTGGATCTGGATGTACAGGTGGGGGCAGCCGTGGTCCCTGTAATGGGTCAAATGCTGGATTAATAGAAGGCAATCGTGGCTGTGCAAGCGGGAGGATAGGAAGCGGTCCCGGAGACGAATACGCAACGGCAGGTGGTAACGGATAACCCAGGGCAGGAGATGACACATGAGGAAGTGGCGGATGCAATCCATTACCAATATATGGACCATAAGGAACCTGAGAATGAGGCTCCATATAGCGAGCGCTTTGCTGCTCTTGTATTCTTCTTTGTAACTCTTCTTGTTGACGAGCTTGACGTGCCAGAAGATCTTGCCTTTCATTGTCGTTTGGCACTAGACTATACACAGGAACAGCAGATTTATCTGAAGTGGTAGCAACAACCCCAGAAAAGCTTACTGTACTGGGTTGTTCTGCCGGAATTTCCTCTGACGGAGTAGGAGATTTTAGACTTTTGCTATTCTTTTGAGCTCTACCAGGCTTTGTTGATCGACCAGGAGCTTTCACAGTAATAGTCTCATTGGTAGACAGTAAAGTGTTAGAATCCTCTCCATCTTTCCGTTCTTGTGACAGTAGAGGTCTGAGTTGGTATTCATTGGTATCTCCCTTTGTTTCACCATCAACTCTCGCCGACTCTCGTCGAGCTTCAGCGTCAGAGTCAGGCGAATTCAATACAGCATTGTTCGATCCTGGCAAAGACTTATTAATGACACGGCGCTTTCGGAAGCGATGGCGAGCACGCAGCTTGCGCGGAGGTGCCGAAGGATCGTCGATAGGTGGTGGCCCGGCGGAGGCCTTGAGTTTGCCGTTCTCAGTCTGCTTAGGATCTGCGGACTCTGCACTCAGAGTAGCGTCATTGGCAGCAGAGCCATCCTGCTTTGCTTCCTGCGCAGAAGCGTTCTGCTGGTCGAAAGAGGGCCGGCTCGAATTGGAGCCCATTGCGTTTTGCGTACGTGTTTTGCCCTTGTGCACATAAACGCCAACAAACGAAAAAATGCGCTTGTGCCGGGAGTAGCGACCGGGTACGACTTCATTTTTGACCCGTGCATAGCATATGTCACTGGGTTGAGGAGACTACTGAGCCTCATGCAGCACAAGACCAGGCTGCATTTGGAAGATTTGCGTTTTGCCTTCGATTTTGACGTGCTAGATCGGGTCAGAATTAATTTTAGTGGTTATGCCGCAGCACTGGTGCAGTTCTTTCAGTAAGTATTGTGCGCTCTACAATAATTGGGCAGCTAAAGTCGTTTGATAATCAAAAGATACAGAGCATGAGAAACTATTTGGCACATATTATATAAATCTATATTTTCAATTGAGAAGTCGAGAGGACTAGTCACACTCTGACACTAAATCTTAGTGCGCTGTTTACCCTACCTGTATAGGTTAGTGAACTTGAATTCAATTCAAAATTAGTCAGTATTCAGTCTTGAAATTACAGCTCGACTATTGATTCTTATTATGTGATTGGCTTGCTATTCATATGAATATTGCAGCTAAGCGTATTAATCGATTGTCTAATTTAGCACCGGAGCTAAACCCGAGCTACTGCATGCAAGCCTCTAACAAGATTAAACACCTAACCCTAATTATTTGCAATTCCTTTTTTCAGTAAAACTCGACTAGAAAAACTGAAATCTATCAGAATTTGAAAATTTTGGACTATTTCTACAACAGTCTTTATTAAAAGCAAAATTAAAAAAATAAAAAGAAAATTTTAAAAAATGTTTGCCTCCAAACGGATTTGAACCGTTGATCTCAGCATTACTAGTGCTGCGCCTTACCAACTTGGCCATAGAGGCTTTTGTTGAAAAATTATAAAACTGGTTTAATAGTTTCTGCAAATAAAATGCTTAGTCAGGAAATACTGCATTGAATAATATATGAGTGCTTGAATGATTTGAAGCCACAGAACAACAAACTTCATAATTATTAACACTAAAATCAAAAATATAGCTCAATTAAAAGATAAAACCAAGCGGTTGGACTCGATGTGAAAGGATACATAAATGTGAAAGAATGCCAAAAATGTCAAGAAATAGAGATGTTGCGCGAGTGCTTTCTAACAGCTGGCTTTGCTGAAGGAAAACATCGCTTAGATGTCTTCAGTAGGTATCTGAAAAGCTTCCTTATCTTATAGAATGTAAGAATAATAGCTGTCATCTTCTAATTATGCGCGATAAAATCGATAACATGCCTAGTAATGAGAGCAGTGAAGATGACTGCTTTTAAATCTTGATTCTGGTATGATAATCGAATAAATTATGTTTTCATTACTTGTGTATAGCCACAGTGCATCGCATCCTTCATTTCCTTGGTTAAGCCTAACCTACCGTACACAAACCAGACCGGTATCGTGTTTTGCCAGTCATCAGTGCAATTCCATAATTTCATATTGCATAACTATTCTCAAATAAATATTTATCAAATAGCAAAAAAAATTTAGAAAATTAATTCAAAAATACGGCACACTTAAATTTTTGCCGTTGGTCAACTTGGATAGCAATTGCTTCGTGGACTCAGCTCAAACGCACTGAACAATTCATTTTAGATACAAGAAAGATGCGAAGTCGTAGCTCGCTTTTGCATTTCTCCTGAATTTTATTTGCAGCTATTCTGATTCAGTTAAAGAGACAAAAAATGCCTCTACTTTGCCGTTCATTTCTATCTGCAAAAACCAAAGTCAAATTTAACTGTAATACTTTGCTCTAACTTAATTATTTTGTTAATTGAATATCAAGTTACAAGAATTATCCCTCACTAGTGCCGGAAATGAGGGAATTAGCATCGAAGCGCAAGTCGAGTTCAAAAGCCTAACCCAGATCTGAACGCATAAATTCATTCAGCATCTTTCAATCCCCGAGCTGACAATAGTCTATTAGTGATCAAGTATCTCATTTTTTTCATTTAATTGGTTTCGAACATGGCTTTATTTCATCATTATGCATTTTGTGTATCTGATTACGAATCTGCACGAAAGTTCTATGATCCAATTCTGGCCCTTATTGGTTACAAAGTTGCTATGGGTATGTAGATTGTGATCATTCACCGAGAACTGATATTCTCCCAACTTTTGAAAGCCGAGACACAAAAAAAAAAATCAGATCTGTAAAAAGTAATTTATTTTTACTAACAGCTGAACTATTCTTTAGAAAAACCGTATATAGCGTTTTATAAGGCCCCGGGATCTGATGAAACGTTCATTCTATGCCAGAACAAGCCTGGTCAGCCAATCGCTCCTCAGCACTTTGGTTTCAATGCTCCATCTGAAGAGGTTGTTGACGAATTCTATAAAACTGCTTTAGAACTGGGAGCTAAGGATAACGGTGCTCCTGGCTTGAGACTTGAATATGCTCCAAACTACTATGGAGCTTTTGTTCTTGACAGTGATGGAAACAATGTTGAGTTTGTGACAATGGTTTAAAGTAACAAAACAACTTTCAATTAATAATGTAATTATTTATTGAGTGAAGCAAGTTATCTTTGGCAAAGAAGCAATGAGGAGAACACGGTTATAAGAGTTTTACGATTAAACGATCAGTGATCTCTTGATTAGATCCTTTAGCTTAAATCAGCTTCTAGTGACGTATGAGCCGATGCAAAATATACTCTCAACAACTTTAAATCCGTGAAGTGCTTTCATAAAGCATAGCAATGAACACTTTCTCTTGCCTACTTAAGTTTTCTGTGCTGTCATATAACTAGTAGTAAACATTGATAATTAAGCGATAGCTTTAATCTATGTAAATGACGTCACTGATGTACTAAAAAAAGCTTATTCTATGGGGTTAGCGATTAATAATCTACCGAGATATAAGAAGCAATTGAGAAGACTAACAATTTTCACTCGAACGATTATTTTGCGTAATCAACACATGCCGCTTTTTGACCATTACCGATTGTTTGTCTCAGACTTTGAGAAAGCACGCCAGTTTTTTGCGCCAATCCTGGAATTACTTGGATACACTGTTTCCGAAACTGATGGTATCCTACTGCAGCTATCTGCTTATAGCTCATCTTTTTAACAAACAAAACATAGATAAAACAGTAGCCTTGTTTACTTCAGCCACTTCCTCTGATATTTTCATTATTGGTCTTACACCAAGCAACCGTCCTCTCTCTCCTCAACATTTCGGATTCGCAGCATCATCTGCCGAGATGGTCCAGAAGCTTTACAAACTTGCGCTCGATCTGGGAGCTACCGATAACGGAAAACCAGGATTGCGAACTGCGTATGCCCCAAACTATTATGGAGCGTTTGTGAGAGATTTTGATGGAAACAATGTAGAGTTTACTGCCAGAGTTTAATTGTTAATTTATCTATTATGAGAATCACCAACAGTTCTATCTGACATCGCTTTGCTCTGGCCAAATCAGCGGTAAATGTATAATAAGCAAGATTTATTATATCATGGCTCTTAAAAGCTATCCGCATTCAATATCAATGAGTTCATCTATTGAAATGACCAACACCAATTCAGAATACTTTTTTAGTTAGATGTTTATAGTGACAGTGACTCAGGTTATTAAAATCGGAGCACTTTAGACAACTTTACAGATCGGTTGCAATCTCCGGGATTTGGTTCTGAGTGACAGGAGCTTAAATCATGCGTTCAAACACGATCAGACTCTGATCGAGATATGCAATAGTGAAAATAGGCTATCTGAAGATTTCCAAAATGAAAGTTTTTCTTTGAAAATATTATTTAAAAGCTGAAGGATTGCGGATCGGTTTATAGTTGGTGGTATTCGTCATTAAAGATCACGACGATATAAACTCATTACATCGTCCTGAAATCCATAAAACTTTAATCTCTTCTCATGTGTGTCGCGATTAAACAACAAGAACTATTTTTTGTATCTAGTAATTTGTCTCCAATTTTTTTCATGTTTTAAATTTGTCTTTTGACGCACTCATTGCGTTCTTTCGATTCTTTATAGCATATTTTGATTGAAAGCTTATTCTACCATTTAGAACCGTCATTTCCATAGTCTAAAAATTTAGGTTTAAACCTTGATTGCATGCGCGTTATCAAACTCCGAAATCAGTGCCACATCTATTTAACGGTTAAAAACAGTGAGATTATATCATTATAGTATAGAGGTAGCTTCTTTTGTTCGTATCTAGGATTGTGCGAATCGTGTCAGAAATCAGCGCACAAGGAATACTCAGAATGTCGCCTCCTTCGATATCTTCATTCGGCTCAAATGGACTAGCAGATAGCAGTTCTTCTTCAACAACCAGCCGTAAACTTCGTCTGGCGATTCTGGAAACTGATCCCGAGTTGTATACAGTTTGTGGTACCTTTGCGAATTTGTTTGAAACACTTTTCACAAACAGTACTACTGAAAAGGAGGAGAGCTTAGAACATGTCACATTAGAGACAGTGAACTTTAATGTTGTGAAGGGAGATTATCCGGTTGCTGAGGAGTTTGATGGCATTTTGGTCACAGGTTCACGTAAGTTACAATTAAAATCTGTTTTCATACTTGAACTCACAATTAGGCGCAACTGCGTTCGATAATGATCAATGGATTTTAGATCTTTCGCAGTATTTACACAAACTTTATACAACAACACAAACACGATTAGTCGGAATATGCTTTGGTCATCAGATAATTGCTCGTGCATTAGGTGGTACTGTTGAAGAAAATCCAATAGGCTGGGAGGTGTCTGTTACATCACTCACCATGGACAAAGAAGGAATTGCTGCAAAGCTATTCCCAGAAGCTGCGCAAGTAGGCGAGCTACGTTTACAAGAAATGCATCGCGATCATGTATCGGTGCCACCTACCGGCGTACATATATTTGCTACGTCTCCCGTATCGCCTGTCCAGGGAATGTACGTTCCTCATAAACTACTCACTCTTCAGGGACATCCGGAGTTTAATGCTGAAGTGGCTCAAAACATGGTCGAAGGCGTCATCAAAAGAGGCGGACTAACCGAGGAGCAAGGAAAAGAAGCCTTGAGTCGAGTGCGAAAAGAGAATCATGGAGGCGCGGTTGGGAAAGCCGTCGTTAGATTTTTATCAGGAGTTGTTGATGATTAGATTTTTTTATATGTAGTTTAAGTTAGATTTTGTATAATAGGAAGAATTTTTTTGACTTGTAGCTAAGTCTGGTTGAGTTTATGCGAATTACTTTATTGTCACGAACTGGAAGCGCCGCACGAGAAAATCTATCTACTGTTCAATCTGTAGCATTCATTGTCTTCTCACCTAAAACTTTAGAAAGATGAGCTCAACTGAAGTCTTCTTACAAAGTTTAAATACTTTACAAGGTCGGATAGATTCAATTTTTGAGCAACAGAAGCGAGATCATGACAGTCTGCTGAAGGAGCTGTCACATTTGCGTTTAAACATAGAGAACAGTATTGCGACTTCGACTGAAGTTACAAAAGCAAGTACTACAGAAGCAGGAATAACCAAAACAAATGATCGAAACGAAGCGGTACATAATAACGAACAAGTTGACAGTGTGGTGGTTGATTTTCCATCACTGAATTACTTAACGGTAGAGAATATTCCGACTGGAGCTCTGCCGGTATACGTCGAAGAGCTGAAAAGATTGAGATCAGAATAGTAAGTGAAATTTCTAGTTCTACTGACCTACGTTTAATGTGAAAATAGTGACGATATATCTCGTTACGTCAATTCTACGAAAGAACAACTTCTAAATAAGCCGATCCCACTTGAGAACAAACCAAAAACAACAGCCGTTTTAGCGCCAATCCAGGACGGTATAAAAGATTATTGGACTCAAGCAGAGGTACCTGAAGATTCTGGATTACTAGTAGATGTCGGTCTTGGGTTACACTTAGAAATGGGGATGGACGAGGCTGTACTTTGGTCAAAGAATGCTGTTCGGAAACTCGACGAGCGGATAGCGCTACTGGCGAAGAATATTGAATTATAGTCAAGTATTAAAAAACTGAAACAGTATCTCTTGTACCCAACATTTTATTCTTCACTTTCCACTTCCTCGATTGGACCATCCTCTAGATTTTCTCCGGGTGCAGCTGCAATAGCTTCTCGTTTCTTACGCGCACTCTCCTTCAAATTATCCCATCTCATTTTCAGCCTAGCATTTGAAATTTTCAGTTTTTCGTTTTCTGCAACTAAACGGTCGATTTCGCTCTCCATTTGTCTAGTACGACGACTTTCACGTGTACGTAATTCCATTCGAAGTTTGCTCAAACTGCTTCTTAGAACTTCTCTTTGACGACGAATGTTTGCATCGTTCGCCGATAAACTATTCAATATATCTGAAATATTTGAAGCGGTAGGATTAGTTGTGTGTGGTCCATGACCGTCGTAATCTCCTATAGTACTGGGCTCATCTTTCTGCGATGGAGGTACCAGATAATATGATTCCAGTCCACCGCCATACGTCTCAAACGACAAGTTCGAGTTCTGCCTTCGTAAATTTTCGAATGCTGTAATAGTCTTATTCGACGACTGAGTTAGTTTATTTAAACTTGCTTCCAAAGATGAGGCGAATTTGTTAAATAGATCATCGTTACTGTCATGCACTAGCGCGGCAGTCGCAAGAGCAGAGGGTCCAGTAGGTGGAGACGTGCCTGTGTGCCCTCTATGCTTGACATTAACATAATGATGCTCAATATCAGTCGCATTCACTCCTCTCGCTGAAGCTAAACTTGAGGCCAACGATGAACTTTTCAACGAGCTCGTAACCTGACGCGATTCCGCAGCTTGTAATTCGTACGCACGCTTGAACATTTCAGGATTTGATTCTAACGCCCTTTTGATCTGTAATTGCATTTCAAAGTATTTCTTATGAAGTATCTCTAGCATTCTCTGTGCTTCGATATCTTTTGTCGTAGATTTAACGCTCTCAAATCCAGCTGCTGCCTCTTTGTATAGCGTGATTGCGTCATCTGGTCGTCCAGATAACATAGCAGCATCTCCTTTTGATGCATACTTGTGTGCCTATTAAATTAGAATCTAAAATTGAAAATATTAATGTTTTTTTACCTTTTGTAAAGCTGACTCGTCCATGTTGGAGGTGGTGAATGACGATGAGTTGCGTTTGTGGCACGTGAACCTGTAAACTGGGACTTGACAAGTTGGGACAACAGCGTCATCGATAAATCGATCGCAATTAAATCCGAGTACGATTACATTTGTTACACAAGCATGGCATTACTAGCCGTAAAAAAGATTATTAACGCTCAATCTGCAAAAGTAGATTTGATTTGAAATTTGATTCAATGATATTCTTTCAGAAATGCCAATATTTAACTACCTAATATGTAGTACAAACTTATAAACTTCGTCTAATTTTTGTTGGCGTAATAAAATATACCGCTGCATGCATCGTTAATTGGTAAGTACAGGTAGTCCAACTGTCGCTTTAAATCGACAAATTGCGAAAAAAAAATTTAAAATTGCAAGGCCTAGACAACACCATTGTTTCCTAAATTATGTAAATCGGCGCCTCCAGCTAGTTGGTCAAGCATACCCATATTCGGAAACCAAGAATCAACTGCGTCACGATCCAATTCACCAAAAATAGAAGCTTGATCCAACATACCACCCATCAACTGTCCACTAGCAGATGCTCGATCAGATATATAATCTTCCAAAGTCCACTCGCTAGCAATCCCATTGTACTCTTCTTCTAACTTTCGAAATACACGTTTGCCCATGCTTGACATTGCCTCTGCAATCCACCAATATTTTCCCATGTAATCGAGTAGTTCACAACTTCGTCTCCAACCACTTCTTGCTTCTGGTGCAGGGTATAGACGAAGGAAAACAGTAAGTGTCATAGTAATCGCATACGGTACAACAGGTAATGGTGGAAGATCTGCTTTTCGAGTTTCTACAATTTCAAGGCTGTCATATGCAGCAGCCAATAGCGTCTGCATTGTTGACTCAGGAAGCTGTTCCGTCAAACTATGTAAGCGCTTATAGAATAGCATTATAGCCGTGCTGTGAACTAATCGAGGCAGTAAATCTTTCGCCCTAAACTCGGTCCATTTGATATTGGGAACAGGGTCTAATGGATGAGGTCGATACAAATCAATCGCCATATCAAGATAATAACAAGCCTCAATCATTTGTCCAAGCATGTCATCTTTAGGCGCAGTCCAATTATTATCCGCCATTGGCAATCCAACATCACGAGGATGCGAGTTTAACGGATGTCCGCTCACGCAGGCAGACATATGATCTAAGCACCACAGAACTAGCCACAACTTTTGCATTGATGACATAGTATTTGGAGCCAAAGACTCAAAATGATCTCGTCGTAAATGAACCCCTGAATTATGTGCATAATGAAAAGCAGTAGTCATTTCACGAGCAGAATCGGCTAGTCCATCAGGACCTTCCATATGCATTGAAGCAAGCGCGTATGTCTGGACAAGCGTGATTGGATCTTGCTCTAGCTGCGCAAAGAGAAGAGCTTTAATCTTTGCAAAAGTTATACTCGCAAATTCTCGTGGCTCTTTATTCTGAAGAAACTGACCGGCGTCTGGGTGCCTACAAGCAGCGAGTAGAATGCTTTGTAATAAAACTAAAGAATGTTCCCCTTTTTGCAACTGCTTGTAAAACAAGTGCTCGTCCACCAAAGGTAAAATGCTATTTGTCTTATCAAAATAAATTCTCACTAATTCATCACGATCGACTCCTGGCGGTGTCTCAAAGGCATGTAACGTATTCAGATATACCACAAGTTGAGAATTCATTGGAGGCGGCACGTAAATTTGGCGCCTCAATTCGTTCCCACCATTAGGATTACTATCGCTAGCCAGCCATACTCCAATTTTGTCATTATCATGAGCACCACCTTCGACTAATTCAGAAGTAGGATCCAGATTTGAGATGAACCGGCGCGGTTTGGTATTAGTTGACTCTGACTCAGCTGGTACAGCTTCAGCTGGAGGAACAATTTCGCAGTCAGAGGGATTCATTACTGCGTTAATACTTGTCATTGGCGAGCGAATAGAACTGGGTGTCAGTGAGGTAACAGAATAGATTGGCTGATTCTGCAAGTTTGAATTCGATATCGACAATCCAAAGTTGCTATTTGATACATTTCCAGAATAAGCATTATTAGTTGAAGCGGGCAAAGGTAGAGATGAAATCGTTGCAGATTTTGGTAGCTCTGTTAAACTTGCTTCTACCGCTGATGTACCTGATATTGGTGATGATCTAAAATTCGTAGTCGGAACCAGCACTGAATTTGAATGATTGGTCTGCAGCCCATTGGTCAGATTTGAATGCGACCCATTGTTCGGTTCTACATTTTTTCTCTTTTCATCCTTGGCGGCAGTCAATTGCTCACTCACAAAACTAATAAATTAGAAATTGAAATTGTTCAAAATAATAAAAAAAGTCCCGTACCTGCACTTTATCTTATCTCTTACACATTTCAAACATGCATTCGTGGGCTTGTTAGATGGTTGACATCGACGCTTCAAAATATAAATAAGCCGGCTTTCATCAAAAGAATTAAAATTCAAAGACTTACTCTCCCTCTCTTACATTGTTCACATGCCTTGAATGACTTTTTACGTTTCCGATATTCGTCATTATTGGCCGGGAAAACAAACATTGCTTTGAACTTGTTTCTTCAACGACCGGCAATATCTCTTAGCTTATCGCAGATAGAATGGCGCACTAAAATTGGGAAAATAACCCATGCAAACCTCTAAATTCATCAATTCATTCATATAATTTGTATAATTGCTTAGGATATTTCTCAATTCTTAAGCCGTCTTGATTGATTGTTTCAAAGAACAAAACCTCTTTCAAAATGAAGTATAAGACTTCAAATTTGAGAACTGATCCGTAACAAAGCCACTTTATAAAATTAACGTCCAATCATACCAATCTTCAACAGCACAGTTTGCTATAGATTCAATCTCAAATCTCATAGATGTATTCGGTTTGAATTATATTTGTAGCAGGTTCACCAATTTCGAAGGCTTCCACCGTTTCCACAAAATCTCTACAAACCCCATGAAGCGTACCGATTGTTGCGACTCAATTTCACATGCACCAGCAAAAGTAGTACAAATGAATAAAAATGCTTAGACAAATACATTATCAATCAATTACTTATCTTTACATATTTGACTTCAATTCAGATTGCAATTTTAAAGCATTCTTTACACTACAATCGCAAAAGTGACAGCTTTTTGCAACTCGTTCGCTTTATCTGGACGAAATTAATCCAATAAGGAAGAGAATGCAGAGTAATATTGCCATTTACTACAAGAATCGGCTTAAACTGTCACACTAGTCGCTTTGTTGTTAATGTATGAGGAATCCTGGTAGAGATTAAAAACACTGCGGTTTGACATTCTGCGCTTTCGAGTTGAGTGCTATTTCTAAGTTCTTCAACTTGTATTATAAAAAAATCAAAAGATACATAAACTGTTATCAGTGATTTTCAGGCAACCAAGACATAGAAAGAACTTCAAGAAGTAAATATGATGATTTTCCAGTGAAAGCAGTGGTCCGCTCCGATGAGTATGCATTTACAGAAGTCAAAAGCCCATCATGAGCAGCTACCGAGACTCTACGTTAATGAAAGGCCGAGTAAGCATCTTGTCACCAACAATTTGCACTATAAATTCCTGCTCATTCATTTATCGCTGGCGCGGCATCGACGCGGGGAAGTTTTGACGCGAAAAGGCCAGGGCCGTCAGTGCCAAGTGAAGGGTGAAGAGTGAAGGACCGGGCCAAGCGACGACATTAAACCATTAAATGGACATCCGACCAACTCATGTCGCGCAGCGGGCTATTAACTGCGCCGAGTATGGAGAATAGTGCATGTCAGCGGCATTAGCGATCGCAGTGGGATATTTGAGAATCAACTACATCTACCAACGTAAGCCATCAAATGCTCAAAGCAACGATGGATGAATGACCGCATCGGACACTCTGAACCAGTAAGGTCTACACAAGAAGAGTCACTGCTGCTAAGTGGAAGCAGCAGCAGCCCGCATGATCTACAGCGGGTTGAATTAAGTCAGGGCGGGAGCCGAAAGCGGGATACAAACAGACAGCATGAACACGGGAGCAGAAAAGTGACCGAGATCAAGTAGTCAACGCAGATGTAAGAAGTCCTAGTCTTGTTCGTCAGAAGATCATCTGAAAAGAAGCACTGACACAAAGAACAAGTGGGATAAAAGGAACGGGATCAAAACTGGGGGATTATGAGCGGGATCAGTGGTGTCAAAAGAGAAAGCGGGAGCGCAGAAAAATTCAAGTCAGCGCCGTCAAAAAAAGAAAAAAAAGCGAAATGCGCAATAATAATCTCGGACACCGGGCCGGACGCGAACCGAGTAAGTAAACAGTGCCCGCTTAACTTGGGTCTTGGTGGGGCTCAATCGAAAGTACGAACGAACGAGGGGCGGAGATGGGCAAGGGCTCAATTTGGCGGGGGGACCAGGACCAGCAAAGCTTGTCCGCAACGTGCCCCCCACTGTTTAAGCCGCAGCGCCCCGCGGATTCAATGTTCTACCCCCCGATGGATTGCTATTGTTAGTTGTATAAAAAGCTCAAGCATTTCCCAACCTGATACGACGTTGACGTTGCGCGGTAGTTCTCTTTCTTTTCTATTTACAGTGAGGTCAATTCACAGACCAGTTCAAAAACCTGCTCTTTAATTGTTCATTTACACATTCCCATTCCCACAACTACTCAAAAATGTCAAAACCTGATATCGTTCTCTTTGGAAATATCCTCCACGCATACCCCGAATGGCAAGCTCTTTCCTCAATTGCAACCCTTCACGAAGATAAATCTGAATCCCGCAACGAACTCGTCGCTAAATTCCTTCCCGGCGGCCCTTACAACAACGCCGTCGCCCTCTTCCACACTCATGGCGCCGGCCCCGGAAATGATCTCGATACAGACTTACTCGAGGCTTTACCTCCCACTCTTAAATTTGTCTGTCACCATGGTGCCGGTTATGATATGATTGACGTCAAAGGCTGCGCTGCTAAAGGTATTCGTGTTTCAAACACTCCTGGTTCAGTCGACGACGCTACTGCAGACGTAAATATGTTCCTTATCCTCTCTGCGCTACGAAACTTCAACCAAGCTTTAAACGCCCTTCGTCGCGGCGAATGGGTAAACACTACCCCTCTGGCTCACGACCCCGAAGGAAAAGTCCTCGGAATTATCGGAATGGGCGGTATTGGCCGTGCGTTGAAAAAGCGCGCAGAGGCTTTCGATATGAAAGTCATTTACCATAACCGCAAACAGCTTTCAGAAGAACTCTCTGGTGGTGCAGAGTACGTCACTTTTGATGAACTACTCGCAAAGTCCGACGTCATCTCTCTCAATCTCCCTCTTAACGCAAACACGAGACACATTATCAACAAAGAAGCTTTCGCAAAGATGAAAGATGGTGTTATTATCACGAATACTGCTCGCGGTGCTGTCATTGATGAAGCTGCTCTTGTCGAGGCTCTTGATAGCGGTAAAGTAGCATCTGCTGGTTTAGATGTCTTTGAAGAAGAGCCAAAAATTCATCCGGGCTTGCTCGCAAATGAAAAGATCACTCTCTTACCTCACATTGGAACTCATACTTACGAGTCGCGCAGAAAGATGGAGCTACAAACTTTGAAGAACTTGGAGACTGCTTTGACGAAGGGTATTTTAATTGATATTACTCCTGAGACGGCGGCTTTACAAAAATAAAAATTAAAAGCTGCAGTATTTATATTGGTGTACAAATAGATTTAATATAATTGCGTCATGTAATCTGACTTATTTGTAGTCATTCTCCAGCCGAGTGATAATAGCTAGTCGCTCATCCTTCAAGAAATCCACTTTCATTATCAACAATTTAACTAATTCGCACAGCATGAACTTCCCGCTCAGATGATTCTTTCAAATCCAAGCCCTTCCTCCAAGTACAATAAAAAAGACTGATAACATGCCAAAACATCATTGCTAAGCGGAAGATGGATTGAGCAGCGTGGATTAAGCAGGTCACGTCTTAAATTGTAATTTCAATTCGATATCGCTCGACACCGAAAAATTTAGTCATCAATATTAATTCTACCGTCACTTTCACTCGTTGACACTGAAACGTAAATACTTGCAAACAGGCCATAGAATTGAGTATCAATTGAGTATTGCAATGTCATAATTCGCCCTAAAAATCATTACAACACAAAAAATCAAGATTAATAAGACTCACCTCGTGAATTAAGCACTCTGAGCCAGATACCCTAAAATAACTGCGTTAGCAAAATTCAATAAACAGCTGCGTTAGTGAAAAAAATGTTTTTTAAGACCTGACACGAGTTAAGTCTCACCGGACAGAACGAGTGACAGCTACCCCCAAGACTCGGGCGGACTTGCCAGCGCTTATCACAACATTCAGACGGTAATCACTCAACAAAAACAGACAGCTGCCACCCACAAGACTCTTGTGGAAATGTAAGCGCTTACTATCATATTTTTGCGGTGATCCTATCGGAACTCAGACAGACAGACACACCCCCAGAACGCTAGTGGAAATGACAGTGGCTGCAAAATCTGAGCTCCGAAGCTCTTATAATCACTACTAATCAACAGCCACCGACAAGACCTAGTGGAAATGCAAGCGCACGAAGAAGAGTAACGATTATAAGAGCAAGCAAACCAAAAAATGTTTTTAAGACTCGATGCAAATCAAGTCTCACCGGACAGAATGAGTGACAGCTACCCCCAAGACTCGAGCGGACTTGCCAGCGCTTATCACAACATTCAGACGGTAATCACTCAACAAAGAACAGACAGCAGCCACCCACAAGACTCTTGTGGAAATGTAAGCGCTTACTGCCATATCTTTGCGGTGATCCTATCGGAACTCAGACAAACAGACACACCCCCAGAACGCTAGTGGAAATGACAGTGGCTGCAAAATCTGAGCTCCGAAGCTCTTATAATCACTACTAATCAACAGCCACCGACAAGACCTAGTGGAAATGCAAGCGCACGAAGAAGAGTAACGATTATAAGAGCAAGCAAACCAAAAAATGTTTTTAAGACTCGATGCAAATCAAGTCTCACCGGACAGAATGAGTGACAGCTACCCCCAAGACTCGAGCGGACTTGCCAGCGCTTATCACAACATTCAGACGGTAATCACTCAACAAAGAACAGACAGCAGCCACCCACAAGACTCTTGTGGAAATGTAAGCGCTTACTGCCATATCTTTGCGGTGATCCTATCGGAACTCAGACAAACAGACACACCCCCAGAACGCTAGTGGAAATGACAGTGGCTGAAAAATCTGAGCTCCGAAGCTCTTATAAACACTACTAATCAACAGCCACCGACAAGACCTAATGGAAATGCAAGCGCACGAAGAAAAGTATTGATTATAAGAGCGAGTGTAGCTATCACCTGGTGCTCACCTCTAATTATAAACCCTGGCGAAGATGAACGCGTAAACTATGCCGATCGCATCAGAATCTAGATCACAAGTTGGGATGTTAGTGTACTAATAGTAAAGCAAGAAAGAACATACCACGTCGAGTAATAAAGAGGACTTCTTCGGATTACTTTGAGCTATGAAGTTACAAAAGAAAACTAAAAAAGAAACCAGAGAAGTAAAGAGAAGCAAGTAATACAGCGCGCCTTGAGTTAGAAGAAGGAAACATGGAGGAAAGGCGGGAGATACCCCGATTTATGTAGTGTTCTAAGCCTAACCCTGGTTGTCAGGACAACTAGACCCATGTGATCGTTTTACGCGTCTTTTACGCGTTTTGCCAAGCCATGATCTGTTCTGCCAAGGAAATAGATTCAGGTACGGCGACTCATCAAAAAGGGTTTGATGACTCGTAGTGAGTCATAACATGATCGCTCTCTTAGTTTGTTCGTGCTATGATTTGTATTGATCTTTTTTGGTTTTCGTTAATATAATACACAAAAACAAAACTAATACATCTTGACAGTATACACATTATTCCTCCACAAACACCTTCAAATGAACTAAAATAACACAAACTAAAAATACAGTCAACATTCAAAAAAAACGTAATACGAGAATCCAAAACTTCATCGCTCTAATCGTCGTAAAGTTTGCTCAAAGCTACTCATAATACGATTCTGCTGCTCTAAAATCGTTCGTAGTAAATTCGTCTGCGTGCTTTGTTCTCGTAGCATTCTTCTCTCAAAAGATGAACTAGATCCGGTTCGCCTTCCTAACCCGTTATTACCCGCAACAGAGCCAGAATTAGAGCCGGGATTGGATGGTGGACCTGAACCAAGAAGGTTGTGCACGTGAGCTACTACTGCGTCTTCATCTGAGGCATCGGAAAGATCGGAGCCAGGAGATGAAGCTAGGTTGTCGGTATGCGGCGGTGGAAGTGCGTCCGGAGGAATATTAGATGAAGGATCGTGTAGGACGCCCATAGTGTGATACGCTCTTCGTCGGTCTTGTTGTTGCTGCTGTTGAAGTTGCTGTTGTTGAAGATGCTGTTGTTGAGACACTGGAGGATGAAGAAGTGAAGGAGGCGGAGCAGGTGGAGGTAAATTTAGTTGTGAGTTGGAGTTTGTTCTTTGTCGTTTATGGTTCAGGAGAGAAGATCGTCGAGAGAGATTATCGTTGTCGGATACATCACTGGCAGATTCATCGATATGGCGCGCTGGTCTAGTTCCATTACGTCTAAGAAGTGTCTGCGGCATAAGCAAAGCAACAGTTTTGTATACCGCGCGACTCAGCCATGTCTAGTCATTGTAAGTATGTATATCTTGTAAGTTCTTAGATAGAAGACGTACCCTATTCTTTCCCAAAAAGCGACGATGATCAGAAGGAGATAAATCCCACCACGGCTTTTTCGGCACCATAGAAGAACCCATAGCGCGCTCACGGTTGATCCGATCGTCTTCATAGTCTGTAATAAACTTATAACTGCTCACTAAGCCATATAATTTATCATACACAGCCTTTGCAGGTCTTCGCACGATAGGCTCAAAGACATCAGAGTCCGGGTCTGGAGGTTGATGTGCCGCATGCGCATGCTGCTGCTGCAATAGTTGTTCTTGTCGTGCACAGAAAGTCGCGTAGGTGTCTTCGATGAGGTCGTCAAGAGGGAGAAACTCGGCGTCAGGCCCACGAGACGCCCGAACGTCATGATGCGACTGTAGAAGAGAAATAAGTTCATCATCTGACCAATGCTTGAGCTTGTTTGATGTTGCAGCGAGCATGGCAGGAGGTGGGAGATGCTGCTGCTGCTGCTGCTGGGGAGCCCCAAGAGGACCGCCATTGCTATTAGGCGCTGGAGGATGAAGAGGATGAGGAAGATGCTGCTGCTGCTGGTGAGGGTCGAGAAGATAAGTTGCAGCGGGAGGAGCAGAGATGAAAGACGGAGCGGGCGCTAAGGCATCCGCAGCCATCCAGGCGAAGCGGGCATCGGGGGGCATCTGGGGCCGCTGGTCATCAAAAGGGTATTGTTGCTGCTGCTGCTGCTGCGGTGGAGGCGGTGGAGGCGGGTGCGGCTGTTGGTGCTGCTGTTGTAGCTGTTGCTGAGACTGCGGCTGCGGGGGCGCTCGCAGCGCCGGGTCGGGAGCGGTGGTCTTGAAAATGGAGTGGGTGCGGATGAGATGCCGGATGAGGTTCTTCGTG